>CAUYQU010042997.1:0-70382 GCA_963574635.1 Cheracebus regulus | reverse complement strand
CCTCAGAAGCAACACTACACATCTACAATCATCTGATCTTTGACAAACCTGAGAAAAACAAGCAATGGGAAAAGGATTCCCTGTTTAATAAATGGTGTTGAGAAAACTGGCTAGCCATCTGCAGAAAGCAGAAACTGGACCTCTTCCTGACACCCTACACTAAAATTAACTCCAGATGGATTAAAGACTTAAACATAAGACCTAACACCATAAAAAACCTAGAAGAGAACCTAGCCAAAACCATTCAGGACATAGGCATAGGCAAGGACTTCATGGCTAAAACACCAAAAGCAATGGCAACAAAACCCAAAATAGACAAATGGGATCTAATTAAACTCAAGAGCTTCTGTACAGCAAAGGAAACAATCATTAGAGTGAACTGGCAACCAACAGAACGGGAAAAACTTTTGCAATCTACCCATCTGACAAAGGGCTAATATCCAGAATCTACAAAGAACCAAAAGAGATTTATAAGAATAAAACAAACCCATTCAAAAGTGGGCAAAGGATAAGGACAGAAACTTTATAAAAGAAGACATCTATGAGGTCAACAAACATGAAAAAATGCTCATCATCACTGTTCATTAGAGAAATGCAAATCAAAACCACATTGAGATACCATCTCATGCCACTTATAATGGCGATCAGTAAAAAATCTGGAGATAACAGATGCTGGAGTGGATGTGGAAAAATAGGAATGCTTTTACACTGTTGGTGGGAGTGTAAATTAGTTCAGCCATTGTGGAAGACCGTGTGGTGATTCCTCAAGGACCTAGAAATAGAAATTCCATTTGATCCAGCAATCCCATTACTGGGTATATACCCAAAGAATTATAAATTTTTCTATTATAAAGATACATGCACACATATGTTCATTGCAGCACTGTTTACAATAGCAAAGACCTGGAACCAACCCAAATATCCATCAACAATAGACTGGATAAAGAAAATGTGGCACATATACACCATGGAATACTACACAGCCATAAACAACGATGAGTTCATGTCCTTCATAGGGACATGAATGAATCTGGAAACCATCATTCTCAGCAAACTGACACAAGAACAGAAAACCAAACACCACACGTTATCACTCATAAGTGGGTGTTGAACACCAGTTAAAACACATGAACACAGGGAGGGGAGCATCACACACTGCAGACCATTGAGGGGGCTAGGGGAGGAACAGCATGGGGTGGGGAGGGTGTGGAGGGATAACAAGGGGAGAAATACCAGATGTGGGTGATGGGGGGATGAAGGCAGCAAACCACCTTGCCGTGTCTGTACCAGTGCAACAATCTTGCATGACCTACACATGTACCCCAGAACCTAAAGTACAATAAAAAAAAATGAAATATATGTATCATATATGTAATATATTATATAAAATATATATTTCCTATAAGAATTCTAATCAACTTTTATATCTGTGTACAGTTAATGAAGCATAAAATATTCTCATGATATTTGTTATGTTCTTGATATACGATATATTAGTGCTTTTAGCCACTAAACCAAAAAAAAACCATCTCACAATTATGAGACCTTAATGTAACCTATTCCAAGTATGAGGCTATGAAGAGCCTGCTAGATTTCAACTCATCTTCAATCCTTAAATTGAAAGGTGACAGGTAAACTGTATTGTAGTGGTTCAATACTTAATTTTATATACTTAATTTTTAAAATCTTTATATGACATTATTTTCCCCAAAGCTTCATTCAGAAAAATGATGTGTTTGTTTAAAACATATTCTGCAGCACTTAATATAGATCTGTCTCCATCTTAAAATAAAAAATTACCATCCATTTAGTAAATATTTCCTAATATAAATTTTCAATAACTATGAAAAATATCATCTTTGTGACCAAAACCCATCAAGCAACCAATCCGTTAGGGCAATGATTCATCATAGTAATAAACTCAATAAACACCACTTAAAAGGAGAGCTGAAGCCAAATAAAAATTATTCATGGAGATAAAGAAGGGAGTTAGTAATATCCTTAGAAAGTGAATATATGCACTTGGTCAGACATTATCAGCTTTCTATGTTTTTAAGAATACTACTCAACACTCCAAGGCAAAATTTTTAGGAATTTTGAGTACTATTTGTCTTCTTACCTAGCTTTATTGCAAATATCCTAAAGTGTTACTTAACATCATGCTTTAACCTAATCAGTAGAACAAAGCACATTGGTCCATCAACATACATTTATTCAGCAATTGTAATGTTTAAGGCATTGCCAAATTCAAAGACCGTTGTTGATCTCTAGCTAAAATTTGTAAGTTTTTCCCCTTCAAATAGGTTATTCATAATGTTTTAAAACATAAAAAATCAAAACCTCTTCACTTGGTAATCAATAGACATTATAATTTTTAAAACTTGTAATTGAAGTATATTATAATACATAAAAGGACATATTTCACAAGATTACACTTTGATAAATATCAAGTATATAATTGTACAATCAACACCTTGTATGAAGTATGCTAATTGTTGCATCAACACCCTGTATTAAGGGTGTTGACTGTTCTCTGTATTAAGAAACAGAGCATTACATGCATCCCTGAAGACTCCTTATTGATCCTCCCAGTGATTCCATCTCTACAAATAACTACTATCCTACCTCTAATTGGATATAGGTCTTTGCCTCATATTGAACTTCATGTGATGGAATCATAGAGTATAAGCCCTTCTGTGACTGGTTTCTTCCAATATTACATTTGTGGGATTCATCCACATTGTTATATGTAGAAATAGATCATTCATTTTCATTGCTGTATAATATTCCACAATGTGAATATACCCCCATTTATTTATGTATTCTTTTGTAGAACTTCAATATTTCCATTTAAAGCTATTACAAGAGGTGATGCTAGGAACATTCTAATGTATGCCTTTTAGTAAACATGAATATGTAACTGGGATGAAATTGTTAGGTTATATACACTTATTAATTTGTAAATACATTTTAAAGTTGAAAAATGAAAGTGTTAAAAAATTTACTAGGAAGTTCACCATTTTTTAAAATATACAAAAGTGAGAAGTTAAAGGAACATTCTCCAACTTTAATCTAATTCTTATCCCATGCCAGATAATCACATTTTGCAATCTTATATGTATTTATCCAGACTTTTTCTGCATTATGTGGAATTAATAAAGGCAGAGCGACCATTACAAATGAAAGTCAAGAGTGAAATCATACCAGGTGTTGAGTGAGGCTGTTAATTCCCATTTCAAAAATATCTCATCACTAATGTACAGAAAATATTTCTGATCACATCATGGTAATTAAACTGAGAAGCAGACAGCATAAGATTGGGAAACTACTGCTATCTTCACCAGTAGATAGCCAACAGCTTGAGAAATTTGTTTACTGACATTTTAAGGTGCTTTCATTGATTTTATAATTTGAATGGCACTCAGCTCTGTGATCCCTTATGGTAATAGCAAAGTTTAACACCTTTAGAAGTCTTAAAAGCATCTGAATGAAAGCACTACTGATTCAAATTACAGCAGATACATGTGTTTTTCCACCAGAAAAATTAAGCTTCACACCTTTAATTCTCTCAGTTTACATACTATTTTCAAGCTTAAATTAAATCCAAATATTTGTCACTATCTCTCATATAAAGAAACATGTGTAGTACTAAAGCCAGACAAGGACACACAAAAAAAACAGAACTAGAGATCAATAACCCTGATGAACATAGGTGCAAAAATCCTCAACAAAATACTACCAAACTGAATCCAACATCATATCATAAAGATAATATACCACAACCAGGTGTGTTTTATTCCAGGTATGCAAGTATGGTTCAACATATGCAAAGCAATAAATGTTATTCACCACATATTCCATAAATATAATTAAAAACACAAATCATATTATTGTCTCAATAGCAACAAAAAAAGCATTTGATAAAATTTAGTATATCTTCATGATAAAAACCCTCAACAAACTAGGCATAGAAGAAACATATACCTTAATAAAAGTCAAATATAACAAACCCACAGCCAACATCACACTGAATGAGGAGAAGTTGAAAGCATTCTCCCTAAGTACTGGAAACAAAAGAAAAGGATGCCCATCCACCACTCTTATTCAACACAGTACTAGAAGTGCTAGCCAGACCCATCAGGCATGAGAAAGAAAAGGTATCCAAATTGGAAAAGAGAGCGTCAAATTATCTCTCTTTGCTGATTATGATTTTATACCTAGAAAACCCTAAAGACTCCTCCAAAAGACTCCTACATTTGATCAATGAATTCAGTAAAGTTTCAAGATCCAACAACAACATACATAAAACAGTACCATTTCTATACACCAATAATTAATCAATCTGACAACAAAATCAAGAAGTCAATCCCATTTAGCATAACTACAAAAAACAGAAACCTAGGAATATTTAACTAAGGTAGCAAAAGATCTGTGCAAATAAAACTACAAGACATTGATGAAACAAACTGTAGATGACACAATCAAATAGGAAAACATCCCATGTTCATGGATTAAAAGGATCAATATCATTAAATGACCAGTCCTCCTAAAGCAATATACAATTCACTTCCATTCCTGTCAAAATACCAATGTCATTTTTCACAGAATTAGAAGTAACAGTCCTAAAATTCATAAGGAACCATAATAGAGCCCAAATAGCCAAAACAATTCTAAGCAAAAACAACAAAGCCAGAGTCATCACACGACTTGATTTCAAATTATACTGAAAGTCTGTAGTAACCAAAACAGCAGGGTACTAGTATTAAAACAGACACAAAGATCAATGAAACAGAATGAATAAACCATAAATAAAGACATACCTATAGCCACTTTGATCTTTTACAAAGTCAACAAAAACATACGCTGGGAACATGACACCCTTTTCAATAAATTGTGCTGGGAAATTTGGGTTGCCATATACAGAAGAATGTAAATGGACCCCTATCTCTCACCATATGCAAAAATTAACTCAAGGTGAACAAAATACTTAAATGTAAAACCTGAAGCCATATATACTAAAAGTAAACCCAGAAAAAACTCTTCTGGACATTGGTGTAGGCCAAGAATTCATAACTAAGACCTCAAAAGTGAATCCAATAAAAACAAAAATAGACAAATGGGACATAAACTAAACAGTTTCTACACAGCAAAAGAAACAATCAATGGAATGAACAGACAACCTGCAGAATGGGATAAAATATTCAAAAAGTATGCATCTGACAAGGGACTAATATCCAGAATCTACAAGGAACTCAAACAACTCAATCGCAAAAATCTAAATAATCCAACTTAAAAATGGCCAAATGATCTGAATAGGTATTTCTTTAAAGAAGACATACAAATGGCCAAAAAGTATATGAAAAAAGTCTGTCATTGCTAATTATCAGAGAAATGTAAATTAAAACCGCAAGGAGATATCATCTTATACCAGTCAGAATGGCTATGATTGAAAATAATGGCACAATCAAATGTGGGAGCCAGGATCTGACTCAAGGCAGAGTGACAATGAAGTCCACTTACTTAACTACCATGCTGTCTCCCAGTTTCATGGATACGTCTATATATTCAAAAAACTTTTAATCCACTCACTGTTCCCATACAAAACTCTCAAGAACACTAACAGAAAACTAACACTAACAAAAGTAACACTAACACTAACAAAAAGTAACAGATGTTGGCAAGCTTGTGGAGAAAAGGGAACTCTTATACAGTATTGGTGGGAATGTAAAATAGTACAATCTCATTAGAAAACAGTATGGAGATTTCTAAAAAAAAAAACTAAAACTAGAACTATGCTGTGATCCAGCAATCCTACTACTAGATATATACCCAAATAAAACATAAATAATTATTTCAAAAAGATACCTGCACTCATATGTTTATAGTAGTACTATTCACAATAGCAAGATATGGAATCATATCTGTGCAAAATGGATGGAACTGGAGGTCATTCTCCTAAGTTAAATAACTCAAACAGAAAGTTAAATACCACATGTTCTTACTTATAAGTGGGAGCTAAATAATGTGTACACATGGACGTAAAGTGTGGAATGAAAGACATTGTAGACTCAAGGTAGGGAGACTGGGAGGGGGGTGAAGAATGAGAAATAAAATAATGGGTACAATGTCTACTATTTGGGTAATGGTTACACTAAAACCTAGACTTTACCACCATACGATGTATCCATGTGACACTTGTATCCCCTAAATTTATACAAAGAAATATATTTAACAATTATTATCTTAAGCAAATAATTTTTAAAACCCCACTTTGTCTTCTCATAGATATTTAAGTATTTTAAATATCCCCACAAACTTAAATAAGTTTCATTTTTCCCCACTATTTAAATCTAGATTAAACAGGTTTTCTTTGAACCTCACATAGTTCTCTTACTGCACTCTACTCTTCTTTTTCTCTAATTTTAAATTTGCTGAAGATTTTAAAATATCACAGGAAATAGAAGATGCTTTTGATTTTAAAGATATTTTGAAGCATCCTTCTGTTTTCAGATAAATTATTGTATTATGTAAATAGCTACTTCCTCAACAGTAGCCTTAGAAGTGTCTTAGTGCCAAAGATAAGATTCCCTGTCTCTTTCTCCTGAAATTACTCATACATACAGATCTTACTTGAAAATAAAATCGACATCTCAGTGTTTTAAAAAACAATTCTCACTGAAACTTATTTTAACAACAGTTTCTCACTGAAACTTATTTTAACAACAGTTTTTAAAAATACACTTTTCCTTTATAACTAATATTTATTGAGTGCTTAATATACCTCATGTCCTAACTTAAGTGCTTTATATGTATAATCTCATTTAGTCTTCACCCCCTCCTCAACAAAAGGAAACCTAAGATAAATAATTTTAACGTGGCCATTATTCTTCTTTAATAAATTAAAAAATAAGACATAGTGAGGTTAAGCAATTTTCTTAAGACCATGCACAATCAAATGTGGGAGCCAGGATCTGACTCAAGGCAGAGTGACAATGAAGTCCACTTACTTAACTACCATGCTGTCTCCCAGTTTCATGGATATGTCTATATATTCAAAAAACTTTTAATCCACTCACTGTTCCCATACAAAACTCTCAAGAACACTAAGAAATATCTTCATTCACCAAGAACTGGAATAATTACTTTAAGGAACACTCAGTACCCCTAGAGACTGGGTTGTCAAAAAACTAAGGTGGCACTGAGTGAGCATCTTAAGACCAATGGCCCTTGTAGGTGGATTCAAAAGGTAGATGAAACAACTTAGGCATCCATAGCCCATGAAAAAGATCATCATCTTGGGGATGTGCAATGATTGAAGGGGCAGGCAAAATGTGTCCAAGATTCAGGGAAAACAGGCGCAAGAATGACAGGAGTTGAAGCAATGGAGGAAAGTAAGGAAAAGAACAGATCATCAGTACTTACAGCTTAGAAAGAATATTTGCTGTCTTACTACAAAAATGCCCATATTTCCTACTCAACCCCCAAGAATCAATGCTATATAAGCCTGCCTTAAGACTGATGGGAGGTGATCACATACTGATGGTATGTGAGGGCAGTAAACAAACCCCTAAATGAGAAGATATTGTCCTTATGTCAGATTAGCACAGGAGCCCTGCAAAGGGAAGTGAGAACAAATCAAGCTTTGTAACATACTGCAAGTGGGGAAAAGGTGCCAATTCCAGTGTCAGAGCCACTCCAGGTAAACTTCCCCTGCTTAGAACTTCTACACTGGGCAATACACAAAATTGTGAAATCACAGTATTAGAGGGACCTCATAAAGTTTAAATATGCAGATCTTTAAATATTTTGTTTACCCACCTCTACTGCTTTTTTCTTCTCTCTTCCAATCAGAAATCAGCAGGAGAAGATAAAAGGGATAAAAGCTGAGAGACAGGAAATCAATCTGAAAATTTCTTTAAATCTCATGCACATGCATACACCACACATATGAACATCTCAATTTTGTAACTAAAATATTAAGCCCTTGAAATCATCAAAATTCTGGACTACATATAGACTTAAATCTTCTCCCCTTCCCTAGCTGGGCTTTGCCAGTGTGAAGTGAAGAGTAAGGGAAGATATGAAAACAGAAAGAGACTTAGTTGCCTTTGCTTCCGTAGGATATCACCATTATTTTCTGGGCCAAGGAAATATTTGTTATGCTAATTCTTTCCAATGCAAGTACTTTTATGGATTCTTCCAAAGCCCCTACTAAGAAGAATCATTTGTACTTCTCATGACACAAGAGAATGTTCCCCTTGAGGCAGACCATTCGACACAGACTATATTGCTGTTCCTTGGCCTTTCTAACTTGTCCCCTTTGGACAAGATTTTTAAAAGGCCCAGGCCAGATCTGTTTCTTCACTTGACCTGCTTATTTCCTAAGCAGGATTTCTACTTGAAAATGCCCAGGGTCCTACAGGGCAGTCAAATTAGAACTCAGAATTAAGAAACTAACTCAGAACCACACAACCTCATGGAAACTGAACAACCTGTTCCTGAATGTCAACTGGATAAACAATGAAATAAAGGCAGAAATAAAGATGTTCTTTGAAAACAACAAGAACGAAGACACAACGCAGCAGAATCTCGATGACACATTTAAAGCAGTATCTAGAAGGAAATTTATGGCAATAAATGCCCACCAGAGAAGCGAGCAAAGATCTAAAATCAATACCCTATAGTCAAAATTGAAAGAGCTGGAGGAACAAGATCAAAAAAACTCAAAAGCTAGCAGAAGACAAGAAATAACTAAGATCAAAGCAGAACTGAAGGAGATAGAGACACGAAAAAAACCTTTCAAAAAATCAGTATATCCAGGAGTTGGTTTTTTGAAAAGATCAACAAAATAGACCACTAGCCAGATTAATAAAAAAGAAAAGGGAAAGGAATCAAATAGATGCAATAAAAAACGAAAAAGAGGATATCACCACCGATTCCACTGAAATACAAACTACCAACAGAGATTACTACAAACAACTCTACACACATAAACTAGTAAACCTGGAAGAAATAGATATATTCCTGGACACTTGCACCCTCCCAAGCCTAAACCAGGAAGAAGTTGAAACCTTGAACAGACCAATAACAAAGGCTGACATTGAGGCAGCAATTAATAGCCTACCAACCAAAAAATGTCCAGGTCCAGATGGGTTCACAGCTGAATTCTACCAGACATACAAAGAGGAGCTGGTACCAATCCTTCTGAACCTATTTCAAACAATACGAAAAGAGGGAATCCTTCCCAAATCATTTTTTATGAGACCAACATCATCCTGATACCAAAACCTGGCAGAGACTCAACAAAAAAAGGAAACTTGAGGCCAATATCCATGATGAACATCGATGCAATAATATTCAATAAAATACTGGCAAACCAATTGCAACAGCACATCAAAAAGCTTATCCATTACAATCAAGTGGGCTTCATCCCGGGGATGCAAGCCTGGTTCAACAGACCCAAGTCTATGAACGTAATCCACCACATAAACAGAACCAAAGACAAAAACCACATGATGATCTCAATAGATGTAGAGAAGGCCTTTGACGAAATTTAACAGCGCTTTATGCTAAAAACTCACAATAAATTAGGTATCGAAGGAACATATCTCAAAGCAATAAAAGCTATTTATGAAAAACCTATAGCCAATATCATACTGAATGGGCAAAAACTGGAAGCATTCCCTTTGAAATCCGGCACTAGACAAGGATGCCCTCTCTCACCACTCCTATTCAATATAGTATTGGAAGTTCTAGCCAGATCAATCAGAGAAGAAAAAGAAATAAAGTGTATTCAATTAGGAAAGGAGGAAGTCAAATTGTCTCTATTTGCAGACAACATGATTGTATATTTAGAAGACCCGAACATCTCAGCCCAAAATCTCCTTAAACTGATAAGCAACCTCAGCAAAGTCTCAGCATACAAAACCAATGTGTAGAAATCACAAGCATTCCTATACACCAATAACAGACAGTAAGCCAAATCACGAGCAAACTCCCATTTACAATTGCTACAAAGAGAATAAAATACCTAGGAATACAACTAACAAAGGATGTAAAGGACCTCTTCAAGGAGAACTACAAACCACTGCTCAATGAAATAGGAGAGGACACAAACAGATGGAGAAACATTCCATGCTCATGGTTAGAAAGAATCAATATCATGAAAATGGCCATATTGCCCAAAGTAAGCTATAGATTCAACACTATCCCCATCAAGCTACCAATGACCTTCTTCACAGAACTGGAAAAAAAAACACCTTAAACTTCATATGGAACCAAAAGAGAGCCTGCATAGCCAAGACAATCCTAAGCAAAAAGAACAAAGCTGGAGGCATCATGCTGCCTGACTTCAAACTATACTACAAGCCTACAGTAATCAAAATAGCATGGTACTGGTAACAAAACAGAGATATAGACCAATGGAATAGAACAGAGGCCTTAGAGGCAATGCCACACATCTACAATCAACTGATCTTTGAGAAACCTGACAAAAACAAACAATGGGGAAAGGATTCCCTGTTTAATAAATGGTGTTGGGGAAACTGGCTAGCAGTGTGCAGAAAGCAGAAACTGGACGCCTTCATGACACCTTACACTAAAATTAACTCCAGATGGATTAAAGATCTAAACGTAAGACCTAACACCATAAAAACCCTAGAAGAAAACCTAGGCAAAACCATTCAGGACATAGGCATAGGCAAGGAGTTCATGACTAAAACACCAAAAGCATTGGCCACAAAAGCCAAAATAGACATATGGGACCTAATTCAACTCCAGAGCTTATGTACAGCAAAAGAAACAATCATTAGAGTGAGCTGGCAACCAACAGAATGGGGAAAAATTTTTTCAATCTACCCATCTAACAAAGGGCTAATATCCAGAATCTACAAAGAACTAAAACATATTTACAAGAAAAAAGCAAACAAACCCATCCAAAAGTGGGCAAAGGATATGAACAGACACTTTTCAAAAGAAGACATATATGACATCAACAAACATATGAAAAAATGCTCATCATCACTGTTCATTAGAGAAATGCAAATCAAAACCACACTGAGATACCACCTCACGCCAGTTAGAATGGCGATCATTAAAAAATCTGGAGACAACAGGTGCTGGAGAGGATGTGGAGAAGCAGGAACACTTTTACACTGTTGGTGGGAGTATAAACTAGTTCAACCATTGTGGAAGACAGTGTGACGATTCCTCAAGGACCTAGAAATAGAAATTCCATTTGACCCAGCAATCCCATTACTGGGTAGATACCCAAAGGATTATAAATTGTTCTATTATAAAGACACATGCACACATATGTTCATTGCAGCACTGGTTACAATAGCAAAGACCTGGAACCAACCCAAATGCCCATAGACAGTAGACTGGACAAGGTGGCACATATACACCATGGAATACTATGCAATCATAAAAAATGATGAGTTCGTGTCCTTTGCAGGGACATGGATGAATCTGAAAACCATCATTCTCAGCAAACAGACACAAGAACAGAAAATCAAACACTGCATGTTCTCGCCCATAGGCGGGTGTTGAACAATGAGAACACATGGACACAGGGAGGGGAGCATCACACACTGGGGTCTGTTGTGGGGGGCAAGGGAGGGACAGCGGGAAGCTGGGGAGGTCAGGGAGGGATAACATGGGGAGAAATGCCAGATGTAGGTGATGGGGGGATGGATGCAGCAAACCAAATTGCCATGCATGTACCTATGCAACAATCCTGTATGATCTGCACATGTACCCCAGAACCTAAAGTACAATTTAAAAAAATGCAGCACTTCCAACTGTATCTTTTGGAAGTACTAGCCAAATTCCATGTAGCTGCCTCTCCTCATTGCATCATCAGAGCAAGCAGCCTCATCCAAAGCCTCTCAGATTTAGACTCCTGAACTTTATGTCAGATGACAGGCCACTCTGTTTCCATACAGCAGGGGACATAAATCAAGCCCTTTGAATGTTCCTGTCAAATGTCAGGTGTTATCTCACCTATGGTGAACTGAAAGATAAACTTCCTCATGTCTTCTCCTCAGGAGGGTGAGTTCACAACATGGTAGCAATCTTTCCCAACTAATCTTAAATATCAGGCTGGGCACAGTGGCTCATATCTGTAATCCCAGCATTTTGGGAGGCTGAGGTGGTGGATCACCTGAGGTCAGGAGTTTGAGACCAGCCTGGCTAGCAATGGCAGAACTAACAATACAAAAATTAGCTGGGTGTGGTAGTGTGTGCCTGTAATCCCTGCTACTCAGGAGGCTGAGGCAGGAGAATGGCTTCAACCCAGGAGCGGAGGTTTCTGTGAGCCAAGACTGTGCCACTGTACTCCAGCCTGGGTGACAGAGAGCGACTTCCTCTCAAAAAAAAAAAAAAAAAATCAGACCTTTCTCAGTTACCACTTAAGGTGGAAAGTACATGATAAATAATAGGATACTAGAGAAAAAAGCCTTAATTTGGACTTAATATTACTAAAAATTATTAAAATATGCTTTATTTTTATTATACTTTAAGTTCTGGGGTACATGTGCAGAATATACAGGTTTGTTATACAGGTATACACGTGCCATAGTGGTTTGCTGCATGCGTCACCCTGTCATCTATATTAGGTATTTCTCGTAATGCTATCCCTCCCATAGCCCCCACCCCCTGCTATCTCTCCCCTAGCCCCTGGCCCCCCGACAGGCCCCAGTGTATGATGTTCTCCTCCCTGTATGCAGTGTTCTCATTGTTCAACTCCCACTTATGAGTGAGAACTGTGGTGTTTGTTTTTCTGTTCTTCTATCAGTTTGCTGAGAATGACGGTTTCCCGTTTTATCCATGTCCCTGCAAAGGACATGAACTCATCCTTTTTTATGGCTGCATAGTATTTCATGGTGTGCATGTGCCACAGTTTCTTTATCCAGTCTGTCATTGATGGGCATTTGGGTTGGTCTCAAGTCTTTGCTATTGTGAACAGTGCCTCAATAAACATACATGTGCATGTGTGTTTATAATAGAATGATTTATAATACTTTTGGTATACACCCAGTAATGGGATGCAACAAGAAGAGCAAACTATCCAAAATATATATGCACCCAATAAAGAAAGTTCTTAATGACCTATAAAGAGACTTGGACTCCACACAATAATAGTGGGAGACTTTAACACTTCACTGTCAATATTAGACACATCAATGAGAGAGAAAATTAACAAGGATATCCAGGACTTGAACTCAGATCTGGACCAAGCGGACCTAATAGATGTCTACAGAAATCTCCACCCCAAATCCACAGAATATCCATTCTTCTCAGCCCCGCATGGCACCTACTCTACAATTGACCACATAATTGGAAGTAAAAGACTCCTCAGCAAATGCAAAAGAACAGAAATCATAACAAACACTCTCTCAGACCACAGTGCAATCAAATTAGAACTCAGGATTAAGAAACTCACTCAAAACCGCACAACTACATGGAAACTGAACAACCTGCTCCTGAATGACTGCTGTATAAATAATGAAATGCAGGCAGAAATAAAGATGTTCTTCGAAACCAATGAGAACGAAGACACAATGTACCAGCATCTCTGGGCCACATTTAAAGCAGTGTCTAGAGGGAAATTTATAGCACTAAATACCCACAAGAGAAACAAGGAAAGATCTAAAATGAACACCCCAACGTCACAATTAAAAGAACTAGAGGAGCAAGAGCAAACAAATTCAGAAGCTAGCAGAAGAAAAGAAATAACTAAGACCAGAGCAGAACTGAAGGAGATAGAGACAAAAAAAAAAAAGTCAGAAAAATCAATGAATCTAGGAGCTAGTTTTTTCCTTATTTTATAAATAACACAGAGTTTAGTTGTAATTCTGCCCTGTTCATTAGAAAAAAAAAAAAACAAGAATAAATCAAGTCCAGTTTTTTTGGCCTAAATAATGTCAACAAAATTATACAATGTCTTTTGACAGTTTCAATTTAACTTTTGACTTTAAGTAGCTATCTTTTAAAGAAGATGGTGTTGTAAGAAATATTTGAGGGCTTTATCCTTACTTTCAATGTTCCTTATGAATACTTTGTTATTCAAGTCATCATTTCTGAAGAGCTTTTGCAATTGTTTTGCGTTGTGATTTCAATTTATCTTTGCAACTTGTGGCAATGAAAGAAATACCAACAGGAGAGACACTAATGTTAAACAGACAAGGATCTGGTGGGGTGCAGGGCAGGCTAATTGTATATCTCTTTATTCATTAACTAACATTTTAGCATTGCAACAACTTTTATTTTTCTAAAAGTTTCTCCAAATATGGGACTCTGATGATGAACACTGAGATAATGAAGACCCACACTCAGTTACTGTTGGCATATTTATATATTGATAAAGGCACAGAATAGCCTGTAGAAGGAAATCTACCAGTCATACATGTATGGACACTAATGAGTTAAACATCTGTCAGTTTCGTCAGTTGATTCATTTGTTTCCTCATTATAAGCCTCATTTTCCTGCATCTTTGCATGTCTTGGAAATTTTGATTGTATTTCAAGACATTGTGAATTTTACCTTGTTGGATACTGGATATTTTTGTATTCCTAAAATATTATGAAGCTTTATTCTGGGATGCCATTAAGTTATTGGAAATAGTTTTATTATTTTGGATGTTCCTTTTAAGATTTGTTTGGAAGGACTAGAACAGTGTTCAGTCTAGGGTTGATTATTCTTCACTACTAAGGCAAGACTTTTCTGTCTACCCTATCTAATACTACGTGGTTTCCTTGTCTGACTGGTGGAAACAGGTACATTTCCCAGGACTGTATGTACATGGGACACTTCTACTGCTAATTATTTTAAAGTTTTCTCTCCCCTGACTTGAGTAGTTTTGATACATGCAAGTGCTGATCAGTACTTGATTGAATACTTGGGTGGAATTCTTTGCAGATCTTTGGAGCTGTGTCTCTCTCTTTATGAAGGTCTCTCTAGTGTTCAGTCCTGCAATTTCTAGTCACCTTGGTCTCCCAGTACTCTCAGCTTTCTCCTCAAATTGGTGAGTTTTCTGGACTTTGCCTGATTTCCACTCCTATACTTCCATATGTGCACCATGGCCAGGAAACCTTCTCCAGGCAGTAAGCTGGATGTATCATATGGTTCTCCTGATTTGTTTCTTATCTCCCAGAGATCTGTGCCCTTCATTGCCTCATGTTCAAGAGTTCATTTTTTTTTTCCTTTTTATTGTTACCATTTCAGGCAGGAGGTTAAATCCTGTCCCTCTTATTCCTCCTTAGCTGAAAATGGAATTCCTCTACGTTTTTTTTTTTTAAGAGAAGAAAGTATGTGTGTGTGTATATATAGATAGACAGATACATACATACATACATACATACCTAGATACCCAGCCCCACACACACACATGTGAATGCATGTGTGCATATTTTAAATCTCTGTTCCAAAGGGGGCTTTGTTTTCATCTCAGAGACTGTTCGACCTGTTCCAATGGGCCCACTAAAACTGCTTAAATTGGCTGCTAATGATTCTGCTGTGGCTGCCACAAGCACCTCTTCGGGAACCAACTTTTATGACCATTTTCTCTCTGTCAACTGATAGCTGCTTTATGAAGCTCCCAAGAGAAGAACCTGGATCTCAGAGTTGAGAACAACTTTCTCTGGGACGTACTGGAAGAGAATCTATGGTACTGCTAGGCATGAGACAAAAATGCCATTACTCTTATCTCCCAAAAGACCCCAAGCAACTCTCCCATTAGAGGTGCAAATTTTTTTTTCTACCCTCTAAGATCAAGACTTTCCTACTGTCCCTTATTTCTAGCATCATTATCAAAGAATTGTTCTAGAAACAGCATTTTCAGATTGCATATCTTGCCCCTCCTCCCTTTTCCACCTTTCTTCACTAAGGTTCTTCACTGTGCTTAAATAATAGAATGTATGTATTTTAAATACCTTTTGTTCATTTTATGTAAAATTATATTTCGCATATCTGAGATATTTTCTTGAAGAATAAGGTAAAATAAGATTTTCCCGTATAAAAGGGAGATTATTACTCTGCTGAAAATTCAGACTGGTTATGATCATAACACATGTAGGCAATGTTTTATTGCTCTCCAAGAATAAAGGAACATATTTAAAGTTTCTATGCGAAATACATAAACTCACTTCTAATAATGTAATTGGAAACATTCACTGTTCCTATTTGTCTCTTACTTCTCGTCTTTGATTTCTTTTTATCTTTGAGCCCCCTAATTTTCTTCTGAAGTTGAAAAAGGTTTACATTACTTGTATCACCCTGTTCCCTTTAGCCCTTTAACTTATGTAGACACAGCTGGAGTGGCTTTTAATCTGCTTGCTATCTTTACAAAAAGTGGTAGTATAAGTTGAAGAGTTTATTTAGCTTTCCTTTTTCCTAATCCATTAATAATTGCCTAGTAGGCCCATGAAACTGAATCCTGGGAGACTTGATAAGATGTTCTTATTTATTTTATCCATAAAGAAATACATCTACTTAGAAGAATTAATCTTACAATCCTTTAAGAAATAGGCCCAAATGCCATTGACTTCCAACTGAGAAGTCAATTTTTTCAATTTAGGAAAATAATGGACCATCTTTCATGATAAAAATACCACTTTTGTATTTGTAAGGTTATCACTAAATATCAATTTAAAGTACACTTAATGTCAGATTGTACAGATCAAACAAGAAGAGTCATTCTTAGGTTTATGTTATATAAGCTTTTAGATGATGATAGAGTATGGTGGTGGTGGTGGGGTGTGTGTTGTATATTAGTTGCATGAGAAATACAATAATTATAAGAAGTTGCCCTTCTCTTTTGATAGATAAATGGATCAATGGATAAATGCATTGGGAAAGGACATAAATTATGTCTGCACTAAAATCAGTACAAAGAAAATTTCTTATAGATATACATAAAGCCAGAAATGCAACAAATATACTTTGACCACAATCTATACTATTGACTGAAATGGTAAAATCTTATTTTTGTGAAACTGGAATAAGGAAAATAAGTAGGCAGAGAGCAGATATGACAAATAGTGAATCTATTAACAGTGATGGATAAAAGTATGGATTCTGAAAATACTTTAAGATCTGGCTAAATGTCAAAGTAAGTTTGAAAATGGGAAAATGAGAAATCAAAGAAGATTCTAAAATCATATTTTGGAATCCTATATTAGACAGAAAGAAGAATGATGAGGAGGAAAGTTATGGGAAATGTGTTAAGTTCAATTTCCCACAGAATCTTGGCAAGACCCTGGGAAATGGAATAACCTCCTTTCATGAAGTTATTTAAATTAAAAGAATCTATTTATCTGAATTGATTTGAAAGCAATTCTACCTAGAGCTAGGAAAGATGAACTGAAAAATATTTTACAATATTTTAAATTATAGAAGCCTAAGCCACAAGTCAAAGGTGAACATTTCTTTTTATTTCTTTTTTCAACAAGAACTTGCTAAGTGCTTAAAAGGTTTTAACCAAGCTGATATTTTCAGTACTGAATCTAAAAGGGAGGTGGCTCATGAAGTAAGAAACTTCCTTTCCTCTATAAACGTATCATTATATAAGTCACTGCATTAATACAGGTTTAGATTTAGGCCAAGAGCAGTGAGCTAATTTTCTATCCTTTTCACTACAGAGATGGCACTGCTGGCATGCCATCTCTAAGTGTTTCCCTCTGAGTTCTTCTTCAAATGATAAGGAAGGATGTGACCCAGCCAATCTCTACTTTTGTACACAATTCCTCTAATCAATAGAGAACACTATTCTAAGGGGTATAACCAAATGTAGTAGCTATGTAGAAGCCACGAGAGTTGAATGTACAGACATACCTCATTTTATTGTACTTTGCTGTATTGCATTTTGCAGATATTTTGTGTTTTCAAAATTGAAGGTTTGTGGCAAACCTCCACTAAGCAAATCTATTGGCATCATTTTTCCCCACAGTGTGTGCTTACTTCACATCTCTGTGTCACATTTTGGTAATTCTCACAATATTTGAAACTTTTATATTATTATTATATTTGTTATGGTGATATATAATTGAGGTTCTTTGATGTTACTATTGTAATGGTTTTATGGTGCCATGAACTATGCCCATATGAGGCAGTGAACTTAATGGATCAATGTTATATGTGTTCTGACTGCTCCATTGATAGGCCATTGTCCCATCTCTCTCCCTCTTCTCAGATGTCCCTATTTTCTGAGACACAACAATATGTTGTCAACCAACACTACAATGACCTCTAAGTGTTCAGGTGAAAGGAAGAGTTGCACATTTCTCTCTTTAAATCAAAAGCTAGAAATGATTAAGTTTAGTGCAGAAGGCATGCTGAAAGTCAAGATAGGCTGAAAACTAGGCCTCTTGGGCTAAACAGTTAGCTGAGTTGCAAATGCAAAGGAAAAGTTCTCAAAGGAAATTAAAAGTGCTACTCCAGTGAACACATAATGATAAGAAAGTAAAACAACCTTATTGCTGATATGAAGAATGTTTTGGTGGTCTGGATTAAAGATCAAACCAGCCACAACATTTCTTTAAGCCAAAGCCTTACCTAGGTCAAGGCCCTAACTCTCGTCAATTCTTTGAAGGCTAACAGAGGTGAGGAAGCTGTGGAAATAAAGTTGAAAATAGCATAGGGTGGTTCATCAGGTTTAAGAAAAGAACTATCTCCATAATATAAAAGTACAACGTGAAGCAGCAAGTTCTGATGAATAAGCTGCAGCAAGTTATCTAGAAGACCTAGCTAAGATCACTGATGAAGATGGCTACAGTAAAACAACAGATAGAGACAACAGAAGCAATTTTAAAGGAAGACAAAAAACATCCATATAATGAACTAAGATGTCATCTAGGACTTTCAGAGCTAGTGAGAAGTCAGTGTCTGGCTTCAAAGCTTCAAAGTACAGGCTGACTCTCTTATTAGGGATTAATGCAGTGGTAACTTTATGTTGAAGCCAAGGCTCATTTATCACTTCAAAATCCCCAGGGACCTTAAAAATTATGCTAAATCTACTCTGTATGTGCTCTATAAATAGAACAACAGAGCCCAAATGACAGCACATCTGTTTACAGCATGATTTACTGAATATTTTAAACCCACTGTTAAGACCTACTGCTTAGAAAAAAATATATTTTAAAAAATTACTGCTCACTGACAATGCACCTGATCAACTAAAGCTCTGATAGAGATATTGAAGAATATTAATGTGGTTTTCATGCCTGCTATCACAACATTCATTCTGTAGCCCATGGATCAAGGAGTAATTTTTGACATTCAAGTCTTATTATTTAAGAAATAAATTTCATAAGGCTGTAGATGTTATAGCTAATGATTCCTCTGATGGATGTGGGCAAAGAAAATCAAAAACCTTCTGAAAAGGATTAATTATTCTAGATTCCATTAAGAACATTTATGATTCATGGCAGGAGGTAAAAATGTCAATATTAATAGGAGTCTGGAAGAAGTTGATTCCAACTCTCATGCATGACTTTGAGGGGTTCGAGGCTTCAGTGGAGGAAATCAATGCATATGTGGTGGAAACAGCAAGAAAACTAGAATTTAAAATGGAGCCTGAAGATGTAACTGAATTGCTGCAATCTCATCATAAAACTAGAACAAATGAGGAGCTGCTTTTTATGAATGATCAAAAAAAGTGGTTACTTGAGTTTGAATCTACTCCTGGTGAAGTGCTGGGAACATTATTGAAATGACAGCAATTGATCTAGAATATTAAATATACTTAGTTGATAAAGCAGTGGCAAGGTTTGAGAAGACTGACTCCAATTTTGAAAGAAGTTCTATTGTGAGGAACAGCATCATATGCTACAGACAAATATTTTGTGAAAGGAAAGGTCAATTGATGTGGCAAACTTTATTGTTGTCTTATTCTAAGAAATTTCCCCAGCTATCCAACCCTTCAGCAACCCCTATCTTGATCAGTCAGCAGCCATCTATATGGAGGCAAGACTCTCCACCAGCAAATAGAGTACAGCTCACCAAAGGCCCACATTTTCCTTAGCATATTTTAGCAATAAAATTTTTATTTTAAAATTAAGGTATGTACACTGTTTTAGACATAATTCTATTACATACTTTATAGACTACAATATACTGTAAACATAACTTTTATATGCACCGGGAAACAAAAATTTGTGTGACTCGACTTTTTGCAATATTTGCTTTACTGCCATGGTCTGGAACCAAACACACAGCATCTCTGAGATATGCTTGTAATTGGTTTACAAGTTCAGTAAAGACACTGGTGGAATCATTAGAAATTCTAAGCATCAAATCTAATGAGGCACAGAGAAAGAGATTAAATTAAAGTCTGTAAAGCTGCAATGGCTATAGATTTTAATTCACTATGGAATGAGGTTGTCTATTTCTAAGATGCCTATTTAACCCTACTAGTTTAATTTCTCTAAAACAAAGGAGTATAATCATTCAGAAGAGCAGAGAAATAGTTGGTATACAGGCAAAAATGGTAACATAGAATATAATCCCCATTTATAGGTATGCATTTGTGTTTATGTGTAGATTAGAAAGCAGACAAGAGACATAAAGATTGCTTTGAGATTGCTGTCTTCATCACTGAAGTTTTAGGCTAAAGGTTAGTTTCCATATGTGTTTAAATTATTCAGTGCAGGTTCTGATAAAAAGAATTATGTAGTCAAAAGAAGTTTCTGCTACTTATATTAAAATGTTATTATGCTTCTCTATGTTTTTTCCAGGAACATTTTTGATGTCCTGGTAAAATGTCTATATGAGGGTAACAAACTATCACCATTGTGTAAATATTTGTTTCAAAACTGTGAAGAAATTATGAGAGAGTAGGAAAGTAAAATAAACAGAATAAATAAGATCACATGAAAATCTGATGTAGGTTGCTGTCATGAATGAAATATATATTCAGTGCCTCCATAATCACCATGATTAAAATGGTAATATACACAGAAAGTTTTGAAAATATATTACATATACTCAGGAATGTATAAGTTAGCTAATATAAAATTATTCACTCTTTAATATAAAACTGAGGAAAATTTTTATTAATATCATTTTTCTTCTTTGTTGTACATATGCATTATCACAAATTGGAAATTTTGAAAGGATGCATTTTTCCCTTAGAAGGAGCAGTGCTACTTCTAAGTGTCATCAACTACCTAATTTGTAATGAAATACTGTTAGAATTATATTGGAGAAGCCCAATAATACTTTTATGAAAAGCAGAATGATACTGTATCCCCAAGGCACACACACCTACATGCCACTGTACATTCCACTAAAACAACTAGCAATAATAGTGGTAGATCTCCCAATAAAATGGTAGCTGGCTCGGGGTATTTTGATCAACATATCTGCATTTTATCATACAATAGTACAGTTCCATATGCCCAGTATTTGATTCTATGCCTTGGTCTTAAGAGTAGATGTTCCCTAGGCTTCCTTCTTTGCATATGGAAGGTGGATTTCCAACAGTAAATTTGAAAAAGTAACTACTGTACTTTAATTTATAAAGGGAATTAATTACATATTCCCTGCATCTTGCCCCAATTCTCTCACTTCCCACTTCCATTACAGCATTCAGAGATGGCCTTAAAAGCTGTTATCGTCTGCCATCAGATGATTTCTAGAAGGTTAAATGTTGTTCATAAAAATAATAGCTAATGTTTCTTTAGTAATTTCTATCTGCCAAACACTTCTCTAAGTATTTAGACCATTTTTATTAACCACATTTTCAGAAGAAATAGAAGCTTAAAAAGATTGAGTACTTTATTCAAAATTACACAGTTGTTAAAGATTGGAGGTGGAATTCAAATCTCCTATGTGTCCTACTCAAGAAAGCAAGCATTTAATCACTCTTACACTGCTTGTTATCCAAAAGTAACTATAGAAACACTGGTTATGAGCCAATTTCTGATGTGTTGAGGCTAGACAGGGAAAGCTGAGGATGACTCAGAAAATTCTAGAATCACAGACAGCATATGAATTATTGAGTGTGTGATGACGGCACTGGGTTTCAGTCCCAATCTTGTCTTTAATACATGTCTGTGTCAAATCAGGCAGCAAGATAGTCTCACGCCACTCTAGACATTCAGATCACTGATGTTCTCTCTTTTGTCTACGTATTTGGAATATCTGTTACTGATATAAGTTCAAGATCTTCATCATTCACTTGCCCATATTTTTTTCTATTTTTCGAACAGCTTTGAGGTATAATTGATATACAAAGAACTGAGCATATTTAATGTGTTCAATTTGATGACTTTGAACATATTTAAACACCCATGATACCAACACCACAATCAACATAGCAGACATATCCATCACCTCTTAAAGTTCCCTTATGTCCCTTGGCTTTTGATTTTGTGGTAAGAACATTTCTTAACAAATTTTGAAGTGCCAAATACCATATTGCTAATTATAGGCATGACGTTGTACAGCAGATTTCTAGAATTTACTCATCTAGCAAAACTAAAACTTTGTACCAATTAAACAACTCCCTACTTCCCTAACCAGCACCCCCTGGCAACCACTATTATATTCTCTGCTTCTATGATTGTTACTATTATAGATAACTCCTATAAGTGGAATCATGAAGTACTTGTCCTTCTGTAGTTCACTTATTTTATGTAGTGTAATGGCCTCCAGGTTTATCCACGTTGTCACAAGTGTCAGAAATTCCTTCTTTTTAAAGCTGAATAATATTCCATTACGTATATAATGTAATATTACATATATATATATATGTTACACACCATACATTATTCATTTATACATTCATCTGGACACTTGGTTGTTTCTGTATCTTGTCTAAGATGAATAACGCTGCAATGAACATGGAGTATAGTTATATCTTTGAGATTAGTACTTCAATTATTTTGTATACTCAGAAGTAATAGTGCTGGATCATATGGTAATTCTATTTGTAATTTGAGGACATCAATGCTGTTTTCCATAGCTGCTGTACTATTTTACATTCCCACTAACAGTGTACAGTGCCTCCAGTTTCTCCAGATACTTACCAACACCTCCTATTTTTTAAATAATAGCCATCCTAACAGGTGTGAGATAATAGTTTATTGTAGTTTTGATTTGAATTTTCCTAATGATTAATGATTTTGAACACATTTTCATATATCTTATTGGTCATTTGTATGTCTTCTTGGAGGAATTTTTGTTCAAGTCCTTTGTCCATTTTTTATTGGGTTATTTGTATGTTTATTTGTTATCAATTTGTAGAAGTTCCTTATGTGTATTTGAAATTAGCCCCTTATCAGATGTATAGTTTACAAATATTTTCTCCCATTCTGTAGGTTGCCTTTTCATTCTGTTCATTATATCATTTAGCATGTAAAATATTTTAGTTTGATGTAGTACCATAATATGGTTTGGCTTTGTGTCCCCACCCAAATCTTATCTTGAATTGTACTCCCATAATTCCCATGTATTGAGGGAGGGACCCGGTGGGAGATAATTTAATCATGGGGGCAGTTTCCCCCATACTGTTCTCATGGTAATGAACAAGTCTCATGAGATCTGACGGTTTTATTAGGGGTTTTTGCTTTTGCGTCTTCTTCATTCTCTCTTTGCCTATTGCCATCCATGTAAGACAGGACTTGTTCTTCCTTGCCTTCTGCCATGATTGTGAGGCTTCTCCAGCCACGTGGAACAGTAAGCACAATTAAATCTCTTTCTTTTATAAATTGCCCCATCTCAGGTATGTCTTTATCAGCAACATGAAAAAGGACTGTAACATATCACTTGTCTATTTTTTCTTCTGTTGTCTAAGCTTTTGTAGTCATAGCCAAGAAATCATTGCAAATACCAATATCCAGAAGATTTTCCCCCATGTTTTCTTCTTGGGGTTTTATGATTTCAGGTCTCACATTTAAGTCTTTAGTCCATTTTGAGTTGTTTTTTGTATATGGTGTAATACAGGGGTCTGATTTTATTCTTACATATGTGAATATCCAGTTTTCCCAACACTATTTGTTGAGGAGTGCCCATTTCTCATTGTTCTTGGAACTCTTGTCAGAGATCAGTTGACCATATATGTATGAATTGATTTCTGTGCCTTGGTCTGTATCTCCATCTTCATGACAGTACCATAGTGTTTTAATTAGTGTAGCTTATAATATATTTTGAAATCAGGAACTGTGATGCCTCCAACTTTGTTCTTTGTCAAGATCACTTTGTCTATTCTGGGTCATTTGTGGTTCCATATGAATTTTAGGATTGATTTTTTTTAATCTTTGTACATAAAACAGGTGATTGTAATTTTGATGGAGATAGCATTGAATCTGCAGGTTACTTTGGGTAATATAGACATTTTAACGTAAGTCTTCCAATGCATGAATATAGGATGTCTTTCCATTTATTTGTATATCTTTTAGTTTCTTTAATCAATGTTTGGTAGTTCTTAGTGTATATACCTTTCACTTCATTGGTTAAGTTTATTACTAAGTATTTTATTCTTTTTGATGCTATTGGAAATGGAATTGTTTTATAATTTTTTGAACGTTATCAGTGTATAGAAATGCAATGTATTTTTGTACGATAATTTGTATCCTGGAATTTTACTCAATATGTTATTAATTCTAACAGTGTTTTTTTATTGTACTTTAAGTTCTGGGGTACATGTGCAGAACATGCAGGTTTGTTACATAGGTATACATGTGTCATTGTGGTTGGCTGCATCCATTACCCCATCATCTACATTTCTCCTAATGCTATCCCTCCGCTAGCTTCCCACCCCACAACAGGCCCCAGTGTGTGATGTTCCCCTCCCTGTGTCCATGTGTTCTCATTCTTCAACTCCCACTTATGAGTGAGAACATAATTCTAACAATTTTTGGTGGAGTCTGCTTTGTGAAATCTTTATAATCTTTTGGCTGATTTCTGAAAAATGCAAAAGATTTGGCCTCTGTACATTATAATGAAATATTTTTACATAGATGTATTCTTTAGAGGATATTCTTCATAGGAACACTAATAGTTACATTTTACTGTTTAAATTCTATTTAAATAGCTAAATAGAATTTCATATTCTTCAAGAGCTTTGGTGAAGATGGTGGGATGTGGAATAAACATCTCAATCGTTATCTACTTTTTAACTTGCATCTGAATAAATGGAGCTGCTGTTGGTCATCTCTGTTGGCATCATCATAGGTTCTCTATAGTAACCAGGTATGTCTGGTCAAAGTAGATTCAATTATACACCTATAGAATGTTTTTATTTACAGCACAAAAATGTCCATTTACACAGATATATTTTGAATTCTATACAGTAGAATCACAGTATCCTAGAAAACTGTCTTAAACTTAAGCAACTCTGAAAGCTCTGAAATCCTTCCTACCCCGCATCCCTCACAGATTGTAAATGGTACATAGATGTCAGTGAGAAAATTCAATTTTATTTTTCTGCAGGTTCACCATGGTATGTTTGTTAAAAGTCCATTTGCAAGGCCAGAAAATCTGTTGCTATTAAAGTAATTTTCCAGGTGTTCTGAAGAGGGACGTTATTCATGATTTCTGTGTTGTTAAAACTTAATCAGTTAACCTTCTACCAAGTCCTGAGACGGCACAAAGTAAATAATGCTTTACTGAACAACAAGGGGAAAGTTAATGAAAAGGTTAAGGAGGGGAAAGAAAAAGAGCAGGACCCCACAGAGAAAAAAACAGTTGAATTTCTTACATTTAGTTCTGATATATCATGAAAACTAATGATGTAACTCTCATCAACTGCATGCAAATCAGGGCATGAATCTCTAGCAAAATGGCTTATGTTATAGGAACCCACAAACAGATTTCCTTCAACTGCAGTAAATCAAACATGGTGGGTAGTTTCCGTTTGACTGATGAGTACACATGTCACTGGCGGGAGGGCAGTGACATATGGAAGAGCAATAAATATTTTTTTCTGACACTTCAGCAGTCCTTGTTCAATGACACTAAAGGAAGATAGAAGACTTCAGGAGAAAATGCGAGCCTGTCTCTATTCACTGTCGTGCCACTGCCGAGGCAGCAACTCCAAGGTGATTTGGTGTTCTTTGGTGTAGCTTGCACATTTAGTCTTAAACAAATGAGTAGTATGAAAGCAAAGAATCAATAGTTCTCTCAGAACAGTGCTTGTATTTTCCTTCCAATTATGTCATTTTCTCAATAGCTTAGATGTCCTTTAATGACAGTGATATTGGGCATCTTTAGATTCTATGATACAGTGCCCAATCAAATTTTCTTAAAGCTTTTATTCTTTGTCCACCTAAAAATACAAATATAAAGGCAGAAAGTCTCTTTGTAATCTTCCCTTTTTAATGAGAAAAAACAGGGACAAATGTGTTAAAATGTAGTACACATGATGCATGTTACGCATGATAGAGATTTTGAGGTATTTGGTTCCAAAATGCCTTTTACTAATTTTTTCGACTACCTCAGCATTTTCCCAGCCTCCTCAAATGTTATGATTTTGGCACCCATTAAGCACATTTGTTAATTGCTACCATAATTCCCTCTAATAGAATTTAACTGTATTAAAATATAAACCTGAGTTGGTTCCAATTTGACACATGTGGTTTCTAATTCCTTTTGAACACCTACTGTCATGTACCAGAAGGCACCCTAAATCTCAAGTTCTCAGTTGACTTAACTCATGGTTGACTAAATATATTGTTTAAAATGGATCTCTACCAACTCCAGTGCCAGGAACCAAGTATAGCGAAGTATAAATAACTCACATGGTTCAACCAGATTCTGTGAGCCAGTACTGGGAACACAGAGTCCTGCATTTGCCACAGGGGACTGATCCAACCAGAGAGCCAGCCATTTTCCGGGCTGCCAAGCAAATCACACATAGAGATGTATGCAGCAATTAACAGCAATAGGAGATAGGCAAAGTATCCATTTTGAGGTCCAAAGAAAATAAGCTGAGGAGGTATGGATACCACATCATGGTAAAAGTATTCTAAGACTCTTTGGTCATGTTAGGAGGAGCTGTGTTTGCTTATTGAAAGCCCTTATTACAATTTCCTGATTGCACATTAAAAGAAATTAACAAATCTGTTTTGGCCTCATATTTATTCGAAATTTCCGACTTAAAATGTGGGCGTATTCTGGAACAGAAAAACAGGTCAGAAATTTGGAGTTAAAATGTTTCTTCTACCACTAATTATCTTTATGACATTGGGCAAATCACTTATAATGTGTATTTATTTAAGACATGTTTTCATTGTGCTAAATGAAACATAGAGTAGCTCTACCTCTCAAATTCTGACATTTTAATTCTACTCATTATTGAAGATGTATATTTACAATCATATCTTTCTCTTTACCTGTTGTGTTATAATCACAATTTATAATAAATCATTTATGTTATGCATTGTCAATGTTACAAAATATATTTCAAGATGTAAACTTTTCATGAATTGCAAATGTGAGCATGCCTAATATATAAACATTACAAAACTAAAAATTAAAAACCAATATATAAAAGCTAAAACGTTTGACAGAACAGATAAAAGTAAAGAGAGAACTCTTCACTATACTAAAAGTTAATATGTTTTTTTCACCAATTAATTCAAAAACTATTCATTGAACAAATACCATGAGCCAGATCCTGTATTAAGGGGCTTGGGTTAGGGTAGTAAATAAAGAAGGTGAGGACTTTATCTTCAAAGACCCCATATGTTGAGGGGGAATTAAAATCAGCTAGGGATTATTCATATTGTCATTTATAAATGTCCTGTGCAGTGCTGTCCCTGTGTTAATGAAACATAGTTTAGCTGGAAGAAACATCATTTCACTGTAAAACATGTGGTTACATGAACACTTTCACTCATGACAGGTATCACAAAGAAGGTCAAGGAACAGAGGGAACATAAAACATTGGAAATAAACCTGCTCTGGGTATCAGAGAATGTTTCTCCAAGAAAGTGACTTTATCCCACAAGATAAAGGAGGAAATTTTGCTTCTTAAAAGTTAGAAAAGTAAATGGAGGAGGGAGGAAAAGAAGAGTGTTTCTAGTGTGGAGCATGTGAAAAAGCCTGAGGCAGAATGGATTGTGGAACATTGGAGGAAATCAAAGGCCACTGATCATTGGTGCACAGTAAATGAGAGGTAGAATTGCAGATCAGCACTTTGGGGTGATGGACAGTGTTCGTATCAGCTAAGGCCTGGTTGCCAATTTTCTCATTTCTTTGATTTTCAAATAACAAATACATTTTAAATACAATTCAACCCATTTAAAATATGATGCAAAAATTGTTTAATATATATCTGTTTTGTAAAGTGAGAAAAACAATATGTAAAACTGCAATTATCAAAACATTTGAAATATTGATGTTAATCTGCCCCTAAGTATATGTGCCATATCACTTTTATGTGTGTGTGCATATGTGCATTCTATTACTGATTGTTTTGGAATTGTATAAGCTCTTTCTCAAGGGACACATACCTCTCTCCTCTAATACTCAAAATATCACTTTGCTGGAAAAACATTTTAAAATATTATCTGGTTAGTTATGATGCTGCTGGGAAAATGACATAAATTGTAAGAACAACATTAATTTTCTAGGGCAGTTCCAAACATTATATACTTAGTTCATGTGCTACAGAGTAAAGAAAAAATTCTAGGGTTCCCAGCCCAGATTCTGACTCAAACATTTTATTTTTCTTTGTGCAGAGGCTTAATCAGGCTAATTGAAAACAATAAGGAATTCAATCTTATATTTATGAATAATCTTGAATAATAATAAATTATTCATAGACATAAGAGAAATAATTATCCTCCCTAGACATTTTATCATGAAGATATATATCCTTTATATCAATAAACTATTTGTAGAATTTACTCTGAAACTTAGGTATTCCAAAGCATAAGAGAAGCTCTTAGAAAGGACACCAACACAGCTAGATTCATTGATGAGGACTGGAATAAGAAACAAAGCAATGCTCTTAGTAGCAGATGCCTCTAGATCATTCTATTTTCTAGCAAGCCCTGAAAACTTAGCTGCTCTGACATGAATTACAGCCATTCCTTACATTAAGTACAAGTTAGGCACATGCAGCCAGAAATTGATGAGGGAAACAGTGCACTCTGAGTGTGAACATTGCTTTTTGAGGTTTTTATACTTCCCATTTCAATTCCATTAAGTCTAGCTATATTTCCACTTCTTTGCTTTCATAGTTTTTTTTCTGATACATCCCTCTATCAAACATTGATAAATGTATGAAATAAATTATTTTATTTTTGTGTAACATAATATCATACTGTGTAAAGTATAGGTTCAAATTCCAATGTTGCATCCGACACCATTTTCATTTATTTTTATTTTTCAGAATCTGGGGCAGAAAGCTTGGGCTTTAAAAGAAATAGCAGTTAAACTCCATCTACCACATATTTTAGATTAAGTCTGTAAACTTAGGGAAGAGTTTGGGTTTTTTTTTTTTTTTGCTTTTTATTATTTTAATCTCAGAAGATTAAAGAAGAAAATATAAAGCCCAATTTAGATCAACATTATAACATGTTAAAATTAAAGTTTAAAACAAGACACCAGTGCACAATGAATATTACATTTCAAAGTCAGATTACTACATGCAGAAATTACAGGCCAGATGCAGTGGCTCATGCCTATAATCCCAGCACTTTGGGAAGGCAAGGCAGGAGGATTGCTCAAGGCCAAGAGTTCGAGACAAGTCTGGGCAACAGAGTGAGACCCCATCTCTACAAAATTAAAAAAAAAAAAAATTACTTGGGTATGGTGCTGCACACCCGCAGTCCTAGCTATTTGGGAGCCTGGGTGACAGAGCTGGACTCTCTTTCTCTCTCTCTCCCTCCCTCCCTCCCTCTCTCTCTCCCTGCCTCCCTCCCTTCTCTTTTTCTCTCTCCCTCCCTCCCTCCCTCTCTCTCTGTCTCCCTCCCTCCCTCCTGTTTGTGTGTGAAAATACATGTGTGTATGCATATATATATGAGAAATATTTTTTAACTTTGGGATGCACATTGAAATAACCCAAGGAGCTCAAGAAAATACTGATGCTTCAGTTAGTTTTGCCTCCAGGAATTATTACATTTGGCTGATCTTTAGCCGGGGAATTGAGATTTTTAAAAAGCTACCTGTATTAGGGTTCTCCAAAGAAACATAATGCATAGGGGGAAGAGAGAAAGAGAGAGAGAGAAATAGGTAGATGAGAGGAGATTTATCAGGGAAATTGGCTCACAGAATTATGCAGTCTGGAAAGTCCCAGGCCGTCTGCATGCTGTGGACACTGGGATACCAGTAGCATGGCTCAGTCCAAGCCTGAACACCTCAGAACCTGGTGGGCTGCTGATGTAAGTGTTGGAATCCAAAGACTGAAAAGCCTGGAGATCCTGTCCAAGGGCAGAAGAGTGCATCTCAACCCCAGGGAGGTTGGGGGAGAGAGGGAGAGAAGAGAGACAGGACAGAGAGGGAGAGAGAGAAAGAGAGAGGGAGAAAGAGGTAGAGAGAGGGAGAGAGGAGGGGAGAGAGGGGAAGAGAGAGAGGGACAGAGAGAGGGAGGGAGGGATGGGGAGGGGGAGAGAGGGAGAGACGGGGGAGGGGGGAAGAGAGAGAGATTGAAGAGAGAGAGGGTGTGCACGTGCGAATAAATGCCCAATTAGCCTTTCTTCTGATTTTATCCTTTCCAGGCTTCCAGCTGATTTGAAGGTACCTATCCACATTGAGGGTTGATATTCCCCCATTTAGTCAATTTAGACTCACATATCAACGTCCTCTTAAAACACCCTAACAGACATACCCAGAAATAATGGTTTAATGGTTCTCTAGGTATTCCTTAATTTAGTCAAGCTGACATCTAAAATCAGCCATCACAAATCCACCCCTTGTTCACCCATATGCATCTCCTTAAATCATAATTTCCTTCATACAACCAAAAATGCACTAATTCCTTTCCAGAAGAAAAGATAAAGGCATTAGATGATGTTTTACTCTTCTCCTGATATCCCATAACAAATACAATGATACAATTAATTTTTTTTTGAGACAGTCTTGCTCTGTCACCCAGGACGGAGTGCAGTGGCATGGTCTGGGCTCACTGCAACCTCCGCCTCCTGGGTTCAAGTGATTCTAGTGCCTCAGCCTCCCGAGTAGCTGGGATTACTGGCATGCAACACCACCGTCACCTAATTTTTATATTTTTAATAGAGACGGGGTTTCACCATGTTGGCCAGGCTGGTCTCTAACTCCTGGCCTCAGGTCATCTGCCCACCTTGACCTCCCAAACTGCTAGGATTACAGGTGTAAGCCACCATATTGTTAGATATAAATCTAAGAATACTTAAATACTGATATAAAGTCAATAAATTTTATGTTATATGATAAAGAAATACGAGAGAAAATAATGATATATGCTTAATGTTGAAAACCACCAGTTTAGCTAATAGTAATGATTCAGGGAATGTTAAAAGGATATACTTTCCAAATAATTAACCACTGTAGTTGCTCAATAAATATTTGTTGAATTAAATGAATAACATAACACCTCAAATCCCAAGGCTAGTGAAATATTAATGAAGGAATTATATTTAAACTAGTGAAATAGAGATTTAAGTATCCCTCAGTTGATACTGCATGTGGACTTGCTAGGAATAAAGCCAGCTGTCTTTACAGAGTCTTTCTATAAGAACTATAAGACCATAGCTAGTTCTTCTGTTATTTGTTGAATCATATATCATGTAGATTTATTAATGTCCAGATTGGTTATAATTTGATGTGTGTAGAAACTTTTATTAAAGTCTAAAAACAGTGTTTTTGGAGTAAATGTTATCTGGACAGTCCATTTTCAAAATCAATCCTATTAAATTTGTAGGTGTTGTGTTATAGAAAAGTAAGGGGTATTCTTCTTATACAGGTCACAGAATAATAGTTGCAGACCTGAATTTGGGATTGTTACAAACCTCTACGAGCTGAGAGGTTCTAGCAAGAAAATTAATTATTAAGTCAATTTCTCTTCCAGCCTTCTACAATCTACTCTGTACCTGCACCCTTGTGTGTTACCATCACGTCCACATTTTAGCACAACCAGACCTTTTTACTTCAAATATTCTTTCCTATTTTATGCTTAACACCAGTCAATTTGCTTTGCTTCTTGTATTTCAAACAACTTTAAAACTCTAGTCTGAGGGATGCTCTATAATATTGGAATTAAAAGCAGATCCAGTGGCAGCATGTCAACAAGAAAGCTCTGTTGTCCATACATATGGACAATTCACTTTAGGAGTTTAGAGGACAGGGAATCACTGAATATTAGTATCTCCCATGTAGCAACATAACTAGAGAAATTTAGACAGTTGTCTTTTTCTTTAACCAGTAGTGATATAAATTCTTTCAATGGTCCTTCTGCTTGCAGTATTATAAATGTCTCATTGACAGGCTCTCAATTTTCAGAGAAAAGATAACTTTTGAATTGTGTTATTTTATTCAAAGGAACAGTTGTTTTATGTCATCATCAGTTAATTTCTGCCAGTCAGTAAGGAAACTAAGGATTTTATTGGTTGATATTTGAAAAGACTGGACACATTCTTTAATGACATTGGATGAAAACAAATAAAAGACCTCAGTATCACTTCCAATGAGATACATTCATTATTATCCACATTAAGAAACTCCTCAAATTGCATTTCATAAAGTGGTTATATTTCTGCTGAGGCTGTTACTCAATACTCTAGAAAAGTAGAAAGCACTATGTTGTAAATTGCTTTGTGTAAACATTACTATAATATTTAATAATGATTTTACTTAGTTTCTATCATCTTTATCCACCTCACCATAACTGTCTTTGTTCATAAATAAATGCAAGTGTATGGTATATGCCATTTACCAGCATGTTTTTTTCTCCACCCAGAGTACCCCAAAGGTTTAGGAAAGATTCCTAAAATCCAGCAGAGTTAACAACACTGACATGCGGAAAAGACTAAAGACATAAGGAAGAAGCAGCCTATTGATTTCATATGTTTCAAATTACAGATTTGGCCTGGCAAAGTTTACAAACTCATGAAACTAAACTCAATAATGTCCTCAAGGATGGGTGTTGTTAAGTACAAGTGTAGTCAACCAACAGAGGAGCAGTTCTATAAGGAGGAGGCAATTATTTTGCAATTAGACAATCCTACTATCAAATGCTAGCTCTACTACTTACTAATGATTTAACTCCTCTAAGTCGAAAGTTATGATCAGCATAATAGAAAGAAGTTTCTGGGAAAGCTCAGTTGTATTCAGTCAGTTCAGACTGTTATTCAACAAATATTTATAGGTCATTTACTGTATCTCAAGTATAAGACAAGGGCTGAGAAGATGAAAAGGCAGACCCTGCTTTCAAGGGGACTAAGTGGTGATAGGGATATAGACTTATAAACCACTATAACAGAATATGGTAATCACTATAATTACAGTGTGTGGTGGGTGGAAAGGGGAAGGAAGTCCAGGGATGCCTAGAAGAATAAAGGAACTCTCCACAAGGAAGATAACGTTGGGCTGAGGCTTTGAGGGTTCAAATAAATTATCAGAGATACTATCTTAGGGATGGAATTCTAGACAGAAAGAAGAATGATATAAATGACATAAAGATGTAAGATTAGTCTTGGGCAAGAGATTAATATTCAGAGGATATTAAAGAGCAGTTATAGAAAATTACATTGGTTAGGTAACTGAGGGCCAATAATTAAGATACTAGTATACCATGCCAAAGAATCTGGTATTTTATTCTAAAGGTGATGAGATATTTTGTGCAAATCTCTAGAAGAGATTAACTTCTTGTACAAAATATTTTATTTGAGAAAGATTATTATCAAAAGATTTTTAGAAGATGGATTGGAGATGAGTAAAATTAAGAAAGCGTGAACAGTGAAGAGGGTATTCAATGGTATGGGTAAGATATAATGAGAATGGCAGTAGGAATGGAGACAAAGTTAATACATCAAGACATTATTCATGGAGTAGAATAAATAAATATGTGTACACATGGAGTATGGGAGATGGGGAGAGCTAGAGCTAGTTTTAGATTTGGAACTTGGACAACTGAACAGATGATATTGTTAATTAACAAGATAAGAAATTTCAAAAGAAGCAGGGAGAAATGAGAAGGTGGCGAATTTGATAATAAGCCTCCAAAATACGAGGTGTTTATGACATGTTCATTTGAAAGTACAAACCATCTGGAAAAGAGCCTGCCGTATCATAGTCAATAAATTGTAACTCATCTTCATTTTGCACCAAGAATTTTCATTAAGCTACTGAATACATGTAATTAAACTTGAAGAATAACTGATAACCTTTCAGTTTAATAACAAGTTCTTTTCTAGAGATATTGCACATGCTCGTCCTTTTGCCTATATATTTCTGCCTGACCAGTCTTTCACATGGGCAGTGAAAGATTTCTTTCATCCTTTCAGTCTTGATTTGAAAATCTACTAAGTTAGGCATTTTCTGGTCATGCTAAGCAACAGTCTTTTCCCAACTTAGTATGTATTGCATATTCCAGTTCATAACCTTCATAAAAAATTCTCAATTTTCAAATAAATAATTGATATTGACTTATTTTCTTTTTGGATTATCTGCCTTTCCCACTAGATTCTAACCTAAGGTCTACACTGAATAAGTGAATAAAATCAGTACACTCTGTTTTATTCTAAAATTAATTATTCAACTTGTGGATATGAAAATTATTTAAGTTATGAATATTATAAACATACTAAAAACTCACATTGTTTTCAGCTTTTGCACATTTTACTCCTAAACATATCAGAACAAAGCAGGGAAAAAAGAGAAAGTTGATGAAACACAAGTAAAATTGTGAAATAGTCTTTTCCACAAGTAATAATAAATGCCTCAGGTTTTTGCACCATCCCATGGCAAATGTATTGATGATTAGAATTCTAACAACAACAAAAAAAGAACCAACAAATAAATATCCCCAAGAGCAATGAAGGTCAAGAAAATCCTACTTGAGCATCTATTACAGAAAAAGCTCTGTGCCATTTTTTGCACATAATAAAAATTACAGTATCTTTCTTAAATGATTTACAGTTTAGTAATGATGATAATTACAAATGACTAAAGCAAATGTAAAACAGAATGTAAAACAAACTATGAGAGATGTTCAAACACAGCAACATCAGAAACCATAAAAGTCACTCAGATGAAGCATTTGGATCAGCCTGAGCCAGAGGGGAATCATCCATCCCAGTAGCTGGAACTTAAGTTTCTCTGCAGGCCTCACCACTGCAGGATAAAGTGCTCTGGGTTCTAGGTAAATTTGAAAGGCAATCTAGGCCACAGACTGCAATTCCTAGGTGAGTTCTAGTACTGAGATGCACTCAGAGACAGGGGACACATGACCTACCGAGACACCAGTGAGGACAGCTAAGAGAGTGCACCACCACTCCCCCAACCCCAGGCTACACAGCTTGCAGCTCCAAGAAACTCTTTCCTTCTGCTAGAAGAGAGGAAAGGGAAGAATAAAGAAGACTTTGTTTTGTATCTCAGATGCCAGCTTGGCCACAGTAGGATAGGGTACCAGTGAGAGTCATAAGTCCCCCTTTCCAGGCCCTAGCTCCTGCATGACATTTCTAGACATGTCCTGAACCAGAAGAGAACCTGCTTCCTTAAAGTAAAAGACCCAGTTCTGACAGGACACATCATCTGCTGACTAAAGAGCCCTAAATAACCAGCAGAAATACCTGGGTAATATGCTATGGGCCTTGGGTGAGACTCTGATATATGCTGGTTTCAGGTGATACTCAGCACATCCCCAGCTGTGATGGATATGGGGAGAGACTCCTCCTGCTTGAGAAAAGCAGAGGGAAAATAAAGGAGACTTTGTCTTGTACCTTAGGTACCAGCTGGGCAGCAGTGGGGGAGAGTACAAAATGCTCTCTTGGGGTCCCCAATTCTAGACATTGGTTCTTAGACAGAATTTCTGGATATGCACTGGGCCACAGGGGAACCCACTACCTTGAAGAGTGAGTCCCAGGTCAGGCAGCATTTATTGCAAGCTGCTTGAGGAGCCCTTGGGCCTGAAAGGAATATCCTCAAGGTTGAAGAAAAAGCAAGGATCCCAAAAGCACCAAGAGGAAAGAAACAAATAACATACAATGGAACTCCAATACATCTGGTAGCAGATTTTTCTGTTAAAACCTTACAGGTCAAGAGAGAGTGGCATGATATATTTAAAGTGTTGAAGGGGGAAAAATAGCTTTTGCCTTAAAATAGTATATCTGGCAAAAAATTCTTCAAATATCAAGGAGAAATACATGCTTTCCCAGACAAACAAAAGCTAAGGGATTCATTAAATACGGAACCTGTCCTACAAGAAATGTTAAAGAGAGTACTTCAATCAGAAGGAAAAGGATGTTAATGAGCAAATTATCTGAAGGAACAAAATTCATCGATAATAGGAAATACACAGGAAAAAAACACAGAATATTATAGAAATGTAACTGTGGTGTGCAAACTACTCTTATCATAAGTAGAAAAACTAAAAGATGAACCAATCAAAAATAACTACAAAAACTTCAATACATAGACAATACAATAAGATGAACAGAAACAACAAAATGTTAAAAGGTGGGGGGAATGAATTTAAGGCATAGAGTTTTCATCAGTTTTTATTTTGCTTGCTTGTTTATGTAGAAAGTAAAAAGTTCCTCTTCAAAGTTTCCCTTCTTGTTAAAGAATAATAATAATGAATGTTAGAAATAATAGTTTCTTTTAAAGACTAACTTTCTTCAAAGCCTTCTTGCTTTTTGCTAATAACTCTTTGTTAAGTCTTCCTATGTAGCTGTTAGATATAAAAGAATAAGTACATTCTATGTCCTTGTACAAGTGCTAGACATGCTCCCAGACACTTAGTAAATTCTCTGTTCTTGTTCTTTAACCAAGATATTTATGTTATTACTTTTCTAAGTCCTTTCACAAGCAACTTCCTCTCCATTCCTTATTTAGACCACCTCCTTTCCCTTGTTCTTCACTGCGTTTACCTATTTTAAAAAGTTTTACGTTTACAGCCAACCAAGTTTAGATTGTAAAGTCTAGCTCCAACCAAAAGAGATCAGACACAGCAGTAAAGACCCAATGCATAAAAAATAGGTATGCCTGCCTTTACTTTGTTCATTGCACTCTTGTAGCAAGATGGCTGATGAGTAGTACCCTTTCTGCAGAATGTAAAATTGCCTTGCTGAGAAAACTTTTTGTTGGAATGATAATTTTTCCTTGCAGTACCTAAAAACAAGCATTCTGTCTCTAACATTTTATGAAAACAGTGTTAAGTTGTTATTGGCTTAAAATGATGGGTTATAAGATAGTGTTTGCAAAACTCACAGTAACCTCAAATAAAAAGTACTACAAATACACAAAAATAAGAGCAAGAAATTAAATCATACCCCAGAGAAAATTACCTTCGCTAAGATAAAGACAGGATAAAAGGAAATAAGAAATAAAGCCCAGAAAACACATAATAAAATAAGCAAGTCATTACTTGTCAATAATAACATTAAATGTGAATGAACTGAACTCTCCAATAAAAAGACATAGAATGAACTAATTTACACTCCCACCAACAATGTAAAAGTGTTCCTGTTTCTCCACATGCTCTCCAGAATCTGTTGTTTCCTGACTTTTTAATGTTTGCTATTCTAACTGGTGTGAGATGGTATCCCATTGTGGTTTTGATTTGCATTTCTCTAATGACCAATGATGATGAACTTTTTTTCATAAGTTTGTTGGCCTCATAAATGTCTTCTTTTGAGAAGTGTCTGTTCATATCCTTTGCCCCCTTTGTAAATTTGTCTGAGTTGCTTGTAGATTCTGGATATTAGCCCTTTGTCAGATGGCTAGATTGCAAAAATTTTCTCCCATTCTGTAGGTTGCCTCCCACTGTGGAAGACAGTGTGGTGATTCCTCAGGGATCTAGAACCAGAAATAGCATTTGACCCAGCAATCCCATTACTGGGTATACCCAAAGGACTATAAATCATTCTACTATAAAGACACATGCATACATATGTTTACTGCAGCACTATTCACAATAGCAAAGACTTGAAACCAATCCAGATGCCCATCAATGATAGACTGGATAAGTACCATGTGGCACATATACACCATGAAATACTATGCAGCCATAAAAAAGGATGAGTTCATGTCCTTTTCAGGGACATGGATGAAGCTGGAAACCAGCAAACTAACACAAGAACAGAGAACTGAACACCGCATGTTATCACTCATAAGTGGGAGCTGAACAATGTAAACACATGGACACATGCGGAACATCACACAACAGGGCCTGTCCGGGGGTGGGGGATTAGGGAAGGGAAAGCATTAGGAGAAATATCTAATGTAGATGATGAGTTGATAGGTGCAGCAGACCACCATGGCACGTGTATATCTATGCAACAAACCTACACATTCTGCACATGTATCTCAGAACTTAAAATAAAAAAAAGACACAGAGTACCTACATGAAATAAAAAAAAACAAGATCAAATGATCTGTTGTCTGCAAGAAACACCAATAAACACACTTCACCTATAAAGATACACATAGACTGAAAATAAAGGAATTGGAAAGGATATTTTATGCCAATGAAAATCAATAAAGAGCAAGAGTCACTAAACTTATATCAGACAAAACACATATCAAAACAAAAACTACAAGAAGAGACAAAGAAGGTCACTATATAATGATAAAAGGATCAATTCAGCAAAAGGATACCAAAATTATAATTATACATGCAACCAACATTGTACCACTCAGATCTATAAAGCAAATATTATTAGAGCTAAAGGAAGCAACAGACTAGCATTAATAGCTGGAGACTTCAGTACCTCACTTTCAGCATCTTACAGATAAAAAGTTAACAAAGAAACAGTCTTTATCTGCACCACAGGACAAATATACCTAGTAGATATTTACATTATATTTTATCCAACAGTTGCAGAATACAATTCCTTTCCTTACATATGGATTATTCTCAAGGATAGACCCTAAAGTCACAAAACAGGTCTTAAAACATTAAAAAAAGACCAAGTTATATCCAGTACCTTCTCTTACCACAATGAATAAAAACTAAAAATATCAAGAGGAACTTTGGAAACTATACAAGTGCATGGAAATTTTAAAATATGGTCCTGAATGGCCAGTGGGTCAATGAATAAATTAAAAAGAAAATCAAGAAAAATTTCAAACAAATGATAATAGAAAAACAACATATCAAAACCTATGGGATACAGAGAAAGCAGTACTATTATAAGTTAATATAAATTTATAGCTGCAAATGCCTACATTAATGCCTACAATTCTACACCTAAGTATATATAAGTTTATAGATATAAGTGCCTATATCTGAAAAGAAAAATGCATCTCTATTATAAGTTTATAGCTGTAAGTGCCTATATCAGAAAAGAAAAAAAACTTCAATAAACAACTTAATAATGCATCTTGAAGAACTACAAAATCAAGAGCAAACCAAACACAAAATTAACAGAGAAAACAATAATAATGAAGATCGTTTATTTCAGAGCAGAAATAAATGAAATTGAAGTTCATATGTACATTTAAAAAAAGAAATAAAAAAGACCTCCTATTTGATAGGACAATAGGGTGACTATTGCCAATAATAACTTAATTGTATATTTTAAAATAACTTAAATAATGTAATTAGATTATTTGTAACTCAAAGGATAAAGTTTGAGGGGATGGATACCCCATTCTCTATGATGTACTAATTTCACATTACATGCCTGTATCAAAACATCTCATGTACCCCATAAATATATTCACCTACTATGTACCTACAAAAATTTTTAAAGTAATCAAAAAATTTAAAGAAGAAAACAATATAAAAGATTAATGAAAGAAAAAATGTAGTTTTTGAAAATATGAACAAAACAGACAAATTTTTAGCCAGACTAATGAGGACAAAAGAGAGATGACCCAAATAAATAAAATCCCAGATAAAAAAAGGAATATTACAACTGATACCACAAAAATTCAAAAAATCATTAGTGGCTAATATGAACATCCATATGCCAATAAATTACAAATCTAGAAGAAATGAACAAATTCCTGGACATATACAACCTACCAAGATTCAGCCAGAAAGAAATCCAAAACCTGAACAGATCAATAACAAGTAATAAGAGTGAAGCCATAATGAAAAGTCTCCCAGCAAAGGAAAGTCTAGGACCTCATGACTTCACTGCTGTATTTTACCAAATATTTTTAAAAGAACTAATATCAACCCTACTCAAAATATCCCAAAAAATATAGGAGGAGGGAATATTTCCAGAGTCATTCTATGAGGCCAGTGTTACCCTGATTCCAAAACCAGACAAAAACATAAAAAAAGAAAACTACAGGCCAGTGTTACTGATGCATATTGACACAAAAAGCCTCAATAAAATACTAGCAAGCCAAATTCAACAACACATTAAGAAGATCATTCATTCATCATATCACATGGGATTTACCCTAGGAATGCAAAGATGGATGGACATAGGCAATCAATGTGATACACCTTATCAACAGAAAGAAGGACAAAATTTATGATTGATAATTTCAACAGAGGCTGAAAAAACATTTGATACAATTCAACATGCCTCCATGATAAACATGCTAAAAAATCTGGGTATATATGGAACATATTTAAACATAATAAAAGACATATGTGAGAAATCCACAGCTAGTATCATACTAAGTATGGACAATTTGGAAACCTTTCATCTAAGATACAGAACATAGCAAGGATGGCTACTGTCAACACAGTAGCATTTCTATATGCCAACAGTAAACAATCTAAAAAAGAAATGAAAAAATAATCTCATTACATTAGCTACAAACAACATTAAATGCCTAGGAATTAAGCAAAGTAGTGAAATAAGACATCTATAATGAAAAATATAAAAGATTGATCCAAGAAACTGAATACAAAACAAAATAGGGAAAGATATTCCATGTTCCTTGATTGGAATAATCAATATTGTTAAAATGTCCATATGCGCCAAAGCAATCTACAGATTTAATGCAACCCCTATCAAAATACCAATGACATTCTTCACAGAAATAGGAAAAAAATAACAAAATACCCAGAATACCCAAAGATACTCTAAACACAATAAACAAAACTGGTAGACTCACATTATCTGACTTCAAATTATACTAAAGAACTATAGTAAACAAAACAGTATGTTACTAGCATAAAAGCAGGCACATAGACCAATAGAACAGAATAAAGAGCCCAGAAACAAATCCACACATCTATAGTGAACTCATTTGTGACAAAGGTGCCAAGAACATACAGTGGAAAAAAAGACAGTCTCTTCAATAAATCGTTCTGGGGAAACTGGATATCCATATGCAGAAAGATGAAACTAGACCTTAGTCTCTTACCATATATAAAAATCAAATAAAAATGGATTACAGACTCAAATCTATGGTCCAAACTATGAAACCACTCAGGAAAACACTGTGGGAAATCTCTTGGAAGTTGGACTGGGCAAAGAGTTATTGAGTAATACCCCACAAGCACAGGCAACCAAAGGGAAAATGGAAAATTGGTTTCCCATCAAATTTAAAAACATCTTCATAGCAAAAGAAATAGTCAACAAAGTGAAGAGACAAACCACAGAATAGGAGAAAATATTTACAAACTACCCCGCTGACAAATGATTGATAACCAGAATATATAAGGAGCTCACACAACTCTTTAGAAAAAAATCTAATAATCTGATTTTTAATAGTCAAAATATTTAAATAGACATTTACCAAAGAAAGACATTCATATGGCAAACACACATATGAAAAGGTGTTCAACATCATTGATCATTACAGAAATGCAAATCAAAACTATAATGAGATGTAATATCATCCCAGTTAAAATGGCTTTCATCCAAAAGTCAGACAATAAAAATGCTGGTGAGCATTTGAAGAAAAGGGAACTCTCATACACCGCTTTTGAGAATATAAATCTGTACAACCACTATGGAGAACAGTCTGGATTTTCCTCAAAAAACTAAAAATAGAGCTATCATAGGATTCAGCAATCCCATTCATATATATATACTCAAAAAAAAAGGAAATCAATATATTGAAGGTATAACTGCACTCATATTAATTGCAGCACTATTCACAATAGCCTAGGTTGGTAAGCAATCTAAGTGTTCATCAACTTAGAAAATGGGGTGCATATACACAATGGAGTAATATTCAGCCATAAAAAAAGAATGAGATTCTGTCATTTGCAACAAGGATGGAACTAGAGATCATTATATTAAGTGATATAAGCCAAGCACAGAAAGACAAACATCTCATGTTCTCACATCTGTGGAAGCTAACATTTAAAACTATTGAATTCATGAATATATAGAGTAAAAGGATGGTTACCAGAGGTTGGGAAAAGTTGTGAGGAGGGAGTGGAAGTGAGGATGGTTAATGGATACAAAAAATAGTTATAAAGAATGAATAAGACCTAGTATTTGCTAGCACAGTAGGGTGACTATAGTCCAAAATAATTTAATTGTACATTTTAAAATAACTAAAAGAGAATAATCGGATTGCTTGAATCCAGTGCATAAATGCTTGAGGTGATGGATATGCCATTTACTCTAATGTGATTTACATAATGCATGCCTGTATCAAAATATCTCATGTAACCCATAAATATATACATCTACTATGTACCCACAAAAATTTTAAAAGTTAAAAAAATTAATGCACTCTATTAAGATAACAAACTAAATTGAAGCTATAGGAATTACTTTTGTAGATATGTTGACTTTAAGTAACTTTACTCTTTAATATCGCTTATTTTCCCTTCAACTCATTTTATGTCATTTAAAAAAATCTTTATAAATTGGGTTTCTCAAATAACATTGATTTACAAATATAAAGTAAATGAATTGAAAATTGCATACCTAAAATTACAAGCATTGAAACTTTCAATACACTGCAATATATTAATGTTTTTCTAATAATTGATTATGTAGCAACTCTGACTTCTGTTGAACCCTAATGACATTGTTCTTCTAAAGTTTGGGGAAGTATTACATTTGTCAGTAAAATTCCCACTCCAGCTTTAGATTCTGTGTTAGTCCATTTTCAAACTGCTATAAAGATACTACCCGAGACTGGGTAATTTATAAGGAAAAAGAAGTTTAATTGACTCATAGTTCTGCATGGCTAGGGAGGCCTCAGGAAACTTACAATCATGGCTGAAGGTAAAGGGGAAGCAATGTATGTCAGACACTTATCAATCAAACCACTACATCTCATGAGAACTCACTCACTGGCATCAGAACAGCATGGGGAAAACTGCCCCCATGATCTGATCAACTCCCAGGAGTTTGTCCTTCAATACATGGGGATTACAATTTGGATTACAATTTGCAATGAGATTTCACTGGGAACATAGCCAAACCATATCAGTTTCTCCGTAATGGAGAGTGGGAAAATTTTCAATATATTTTTAGTTTGTCTTCTCTTCATTTCAAACATAAAGAAGAAGCATTAAAGGTGTTCCTCTTGTGAAACATAATTAAAGGAGAAATATAATTAAAGGTGAAGCTAGTTTCTCCAATGTTGGACAAGTTCTATATATAAATGTGGATCCTGTGTTCCTCAAATATGTGCCTCATCCTACAAAATATATTATTATATCTTCCTGAAAAATGTCATGGACTCGAAATGGGTTTAACTTCATTTAAGGCAAAAAGTACATTCATTTCTAGCTCACTGCTGACAAATGCCACAAATACACATTGATTTTAACCATTCCCACATATGAAGTGATCCTACAACTGAGCAAGAAGCGAACAGCCTATTAAGAATTGTAGGTAGAAAATGCAACCAGGCATTTCACAAAAAATAAATGCAAATGGCTATAAAACACATAAAAGGATACTCAAACTCACTCAAAATAAAAGTGCAGATTAAAACATTAATACACCATTTTTCATCTTTTCAGTTGGCAAAAATCAAACATTTTAAAAATGTATCTACTTTGAAGATATGGTGAAACATACATTCTCATACACTGAGTGGGAATATCAACTGGGAGAGCCCCTATGGAGAGCAATCTGGCAATATCTGTCTAATTTAGAAATACATATGCTGTTTTACCAAACAACTCCCACCTCTGGGAATTGATCATACACATACACATACATGTGTGAACGTGCCAAATGAGACATAAACCAGATTTCTTAGATTAGCACTCATCAAGTTAGGTATGATCACATCTAAGTGCTTCCCAGTGAAATTTGGGCAGAGGTTGTGAGTACCTGTACCAAAGAATCCACAAGTTTGCTCCATTCTTTCCCCTTTCCTCCTGATTGAAATGACCATAAGCAGGCTGATGTTGGAAGCCACATTTCTGGATACTGTAAATGTCATTTTTTAGTTTTGATTTTTTATTAGAAGTGACCCAAAGAATGAATAATCAGAATACACATCTTATATACCTTGACAATGTGAAAGTGTTGTTATAACTAATAAAAAGTGAAAGGTACCAAGTAAAGCTGAAGGGAGATGGTGGGAGGGGGCTAAGTTTTTTATTTGACATAGCAGGGAATCAAGAGACACTTTCTAAAATTACAAAGAAAGAAATGTATGTTTTGGTAAATTATGAAACATAATAAGAGGAACTAAAAATTGAATTTAACCCGTATATAGATGAGGAAGCTGATATATAACATAAGGAAGCTAATCTTCCTCTTTCATAACTCAGAGTCCATGGATATTGCTTAAATATGATAAATGAAAAAACAGAGGGGGAAGCAAATGTATTCTTTTTGAGTTACTAAGGAATATATTAAAGTGCTAAAAAAAAAAAAAGTCAAAAACCATCATCTGAGTAGTGAAATTTAGCAAGTACTTCATGTTTACCTCTTTTTTTCTGTTAACTTTAAACAAAATTTATTCAAATAATTTTATTTAAAATTAGATTAGATCTCCAGTTTCTGAACATCAGTAATATAGAATAAAAGTACAGAGGGCAATCCTACAACTTGTACCCTCCGTGCATCCCTCCCTTCCTTTCCTCCTGCCTTCTTTCCTTCTCTTGCTCTTTCTTTCTGATTTTTCCCCCTCATGTACACTCACTTGTTTCTATATGTGGTCAAAATAAGGCTTATCAACTTTGCAGGATACACATATTCTCATATGTAAGCACTCGGGAAAAAAAAAGAGAGCTGGTATTATTTAGCATGGTATAGGAGCTCAAAACAGTCAGAAACATGCAGGTTTTATTTTATGATGTTTCCTAAAAATTATGCACCTAACCTCTGATTTAACCTATTTCTTTTCTACCCCAGTGCTGTCTTACTCTTTTCCTTCCTCAAATGCTCTGTATCTAATAATTCTTGCACCTGGAAGCACAGTCTTCTTTTCTGCTTCACATGAAACACTTCTATGCTACAATCTCCAAATCAAATCCTGTGGTCTGGCAAAAACCATCTGCCCAGGGACAGTATTCCCAGACTGTAGTCCTTCCTGGGTTACATGAGGCTATTAAGACATTAGAAGTATTTTTTAATGATGAGCAGCACTTTAAAATGGTAATAATATGATTGCAACAATTGTCCAAAGCATAGTGAGAATAGAACTTTCGAATTATGCAGTGACCATCTTGCCAGAAAGTAGTTATTTTCCCAGTTTGATAGCCCTGCAGCCATCTTAGAAATAAATAGCTCATTAGAAACCTAGTATTCAGTTGCCATTTCAAATTTCTAAGGCAAAGCAAACATGAAGGGCAGCAAATCTAAATTCTGCCAAAACAAAAACCATTTGACTTTGTAAAATGAAACAGCAACTCTGAATCCTGTTGAACCCTAATTCATCTATTTCACAATATCACTTAACTCTGTGTCACTAAAGCAGAGATGTAGCCACAAAAATTTAAGTTCGAAGCTCCTGATATCAGCACAGAATACCACTAAATTTGCTCATGTTCTTATAATCATTAATAAAAAAGGTCTTAGACTATGAATAGAAAAATAACAACTATTTTAGATAGAATGTTTAATTCTCACATTTTCCACTCATTCCTTGCCAAAACACACAGTGAAAAGTAGCTAGAGTGTGTCATTGTAATTATTAGACAAAAATGCACAAAAGCACATGAATTGGAACAAGGGCAAAGATGATTCTGGCTGTGTTGATGAATATTCTTAAGAGTTTTCTCATTTTGAGATAAATATAGCGAAGAAAGAAAACCAAGCTAATAAAGTTCACTCGTTCTGTGATCTAGCTGATCTTCAGGTTAGAGTTACTTGTATTATTACAAAGTGCTTTGGAATGCTTTGAAGGACTTTGAACACGGTCCTCATAATTTTCAAAATCTCAACCAAGGTAAAGAATTCGCTAAACAAATCCAGGCTTTTACTGTGTAGGCCTAAGGAACCTGTTAAAGAAAGCAGTCAGGCTCTAAGTGCCTTTCAGGCCAGGCCTGTACTTTTTCTTTTTATGTTGAGTCTAGCGTTCATAGTATATGCTTGATATATATTTGTTAAATTAAGGACAAAAATAAGTAAATAAGAAAAATGGAGGGGAAGGAGGGAGGAAGAGATGGGAATGGGAAGAAAGAAAAAAGGAAGGGAGGAAAGAAATAAATGAATCTGAAGAGCAATGCAATGTTCAATTCCTTCTGTGAATTGCTCAAACATGACATGTTCATTTAAATATACCTAAATATAAACTGATTACATGAGAGGAAAAAAGGGAAAAATACATTAATGGCTATATGAAGAGGAATAGTGATATTGTCACAAGAGAAATCATAAGTGAGCAGAAGTTATGGGGCACACTATTTCTCTAAGTTGTGCCATCTTAATACGGAACCATATGAAATCTTGTGATCTGGCAAAGACCACCTTCTCAGGAACTACGTTCTCAGACAACAAAATATCCTTTCCTGGGTCACATGAAGCTATTAAGATATGACAATTATTTTTTATGATGACTAGCATCTTAAAATGGTATAAAAAGACTACTGTGATTACAATATTTTCCAAAGTGGCAAACTTCTACTGGCAACGAAGACTCTGGAACATATATTTGACTAGGTCTTCATGTTGATAAAATTCAGGACCAAAGTGTTTTTAATCATCTAGTCCTCTAGATATCACATGGCATAATCAACTGATAAACAACTATGCATACTCGATTTTATCTTTCTGATACCAGGTTTTAGCAATGTTTGACGAATTTTTTACAGAAAGGAAAAACACAACTTTAAAAGAGTATTTTAAAAATTGAAGGTGTTTCTGGGTACCAGAAAGTACAAGGAAGGAGATATAATGTTTTACTAAGAGAAACAGGAGACCAGGAACTAAATTTGTGAGCATGGAGATGGTATACCAGGTTTCTACAAACCACTTTGTTTATAACACTTGTATGCTCTTAGAAAGGTGATGTTTCACTGTAATTATTCAGTTTTTTCTTTACAATTGTTTTATATCCACCAAAGACTCTACTACCTGATGATTTGAAAAAGGAAGTTTACCACGTTGACAACTGGGAGAAATAAAATGCAATGCAACCTAAATATTTTTTCAAAATGAAGTAGAAAATGCTCATTGAGACAAATTAACTTATAGATTTTTTTCCCTCAATATAGTTGGAAAGAAATACTCAACATTCACCTAGTTGATTTCTCTCTAGGCTGGGAATTAGCTTACAGTACTAATAACTTGTTTATTTGATCAAAAGAGGTAGGAGATTTTTATAAATGACATTGATAGCACAAAATCTCAATAAAAGCAATAGTTTTGTCCAGCCCAAAGATTTTTTTTTTTTTCATTTCTATTTAGGACATTTATAGTACCTGTGAAAATCAGAACTGTTAGCAGGGATATGGGTCTGAATTGATGAGTGTGCTACAAGACAAATGACTCATTTTTTTTCAACTTTACTCAACACTGTAATGCAAGTCCATGCCCAGCATCTTTTATGGCTATTAGGAAACCAGGGAGGAAACAAGAATTGTCACTGTCAGTGAAAATATTGAGAACCATTCTAGTATAAATCCCACTTTTGATCAGACTAACAAAGCAACAGTGAGACTACACATTTAATAGGTTCTCAGTTTGTCCCAACAAATTGTGCAAGTGACTATTAAGGACTTAAAATGTGGCACACAATGCTAGGGGCCATTACCAAAGTATAGCAGTTGTTAAATTTTGAGATTTGTCTCAGCTTCATCTGAATAATCATGCCAAGCCAAAGAAAAAGTTTATATACTTTAACATAAAATACTTATAGAACTGTGGTGAAAATGCCTTTTACTCAGTCTTTTTTATTTATACATAATAGATGTTCATGTTTTTGAGGTGCATGTGATATTTTGATATATTCATATAATATATAATGATCAAATCAAGATAACTGCATCATTTCACTTAACATAATGACCTCCCAGTTCTGTTCATGTTTCTGTAAATGGCAGGATTTCATTATTTTTCTATGGCTAAATAATATTGCATGTCTACATATAGCACATTTTCTTAACCCATTGTTCTATTGATAGGCACTTAAATTGATTCCATATCTTGGCTATTGTGAATAGTTTTGCAATATACATGGGGGTGCAGGTATCTCTTTGATATATTGATTTCTTTTCTTTTGGATATATACCCAGTAGTGGAATTCATGGATCATATGGTAGTTTTATTTTTAATTTTTTGAGGAACCCCATACTGTTTTCAAAAGTGGCAATAGTAATTTACATCCATCAAGAATTAACAAGGGCTCCTCCTTCTCTGCATCTTCACCAGCATCTGTTATTTCATCTTTTTTATAAAAGCTGTCTACACTGGGATGAAATGATATCTCATTGTGGTTTTGATTTGCATTTCTCCGATGATTAGTAATGTTGAGCATTTTTTATATACCTGTTGGTCATTTGTATATATTCTTTTGAGAAATGTCTTTTCAGATCATTTGCTCATGTTTAAATAAATTTGGTCATTTGGGTTGTTGCTGGTTTTGTTTTGTTTGCTATTAAGTTATTTGAATTCCTTATATATTCTGATTATTAATCATCTGTCAGATGGATAGTTTACCAGTATTTTATCCCATTCTGTAGTTTGTCTCTTTACTCTATTGATTTATTTTCTGTGTGAAGCTTTTTAACTTGATATAATCTTATTTGTCTTTCTTTGATTTGGCTGCCTGGGCTTTTGAGTTCTTACCAAAAAAAACCTCTTTGCTCAGACCAATATCCTGCATCATTTCCCCAATGTTTCTTCTAACAGTTTCTTAGTTCTAGCTGTTAGATTTAATTCTTTAACCTGTTTTTGTTTGATTTTGCTATATGGTGAGAGATAGAAGTCTAGTTTCATTCTTTTGCTTATGGCTATCCAGTTATTTCAGCATCATTTACTGAAGAGACTGTCTTTTCCCCAGTGTATGTTCTTGGCACCTTTGTTGAAAATGAGTTGGCAATAAACAAGTGGATTTATTTATGGGTTCTCTATTCTGTTCCATTGGTCTCTGTGTCTGCTTTTATGCCAGTACCATGCTGTTTTGGTTACTATGGCTTTGTAGTATATTTTGAAGTCAGTATTTTGATTAGCCTAAGTTAGCACTTTTTCATCTTCTTGAGTTTAAAGAGTACTTTTTCATACTTTGCCTATATTAATCCAGCATTAGTATATGAAATGTTGCCTCATTTCTCCTTGAAATCCACTTCCCCTTACTCCCCAGATCCCTTGTTCCCTATACATTATTCTCTCTTGATTTTGTTTTTCTGCCACTCTGGCCATTTTTCACACTCCTTTGTGATTTCCTCTCTCTTCCAGATTCTTAAATTTTTGTCTACAGCAGTAATGTATCTTAAGCTGTCTACTCGCTCAAACCACTCTTCTTTAGTGATCATATCCATAGTCACAGATTTTAAATACTATATGCATAATTATGAACCTCAATTATTATTTCCAGACTGACCTCTTGGCTGAGCTCCAGATTTCTATTTTCAATACACCTCTTAGACATTTCATTTGACTCTGTCACACACTGTGACAGACACTATTCACTGCCAATATACCACCTCCTTCTCATTGGCCACTTACACAACAGAACTTGGAGAAGCCAAATACTCCTTACAGCTAAGGTTAACTAAGTGGTACAGTTCTGGCCAATGAGACATAAGCAATAGTCTTGTAAAAAGGCTTATGGTAAAGCAAAATCTGTTGTTTGTTCCCTTTCCCCTTTTCCTCTGACACGTGATGATGATTTGGTGCATTTTTATGTGTATATTTTCACCATTTGGATGTCCTTTTTCATGATGTGCTTATTCAAATATTTTCCCCATTTTTTTCTATTGCAATATAGTTTTTAATTAATTTATGAGTTGGTATATATACTAATACTAGTCTCTGTTGAACATAGGTATTCAGAATTTTCTTTTCTTTTTTCTTTTTTTTTTGGAGACAGAGTCTCACTCTGTCACCCAGGCTGGAGTGCAGTGCCACCATCTTGACTCACTGCAACCTCTACCTCCTGGGTTCAAGTGATTCTCCTGCTCCACCCTCCCAAGTAGCTGGGATTGAATGCATGTGCAACCACGCCTGGCTAATTTTTGTATTTTTTGTAGAGACGAGATTTCACCATGTTGGACAGTCTGGTCTTGAACTCCCAACCTCAAGCAATCCAACCACCTTGGCCTTTCAAAGTGCTGGAGTTACAGGCATCAGCTACCGCACCTAACCTGAGAATATTTTCTTACAGTCTCTGGGTTGCATTTTTACTTTTTTAATGGTGTCTTTTAATGAACATAAGTTCTTCATTCTCACATGACCTACTGTATCATTTTTCTTTCCTTATTGGGTAGTGTTTCTCATATCCTGTTCGAAAATCTCTGACTACTCCAGAATCATGAAGATGTTTTCCTATGTTTTCTCCTAAAATTATAATGGTTTTCATATCATAATTAGTGCTGAAATCCATCTGGAAGTGTTTTTTGTTTACTCTTTTAAGTAGAATAGTACAGACATGCCTTTTTCAATCTGTATAATGAATACGCTCAACAGCATTTAGTAAACTATTATTTTCCCACTGCACCATAATGTCATATTTGTCATAAATCACATAACCATGTGTGTGTGGGATTGTTTCTGCACTATTCTGTTTCACTGATTAGTTTATCTACCTGTGCATGAACACCAGACTGTTGTAATCATTACAGCTTCATAATAGATCTTGATATGTGGAGTGAATGTCCTTCAGCATTGCTTTTTCTCAAGATTGCCTTGGTTATTTTGGGCCATTTGAGTCTCATATGAATCAGAGTCTCCCAAAAATAATATAATAATCTGCTAGGATTTTGACTGTGATTGCATTCAGTTCATAAAGTAAGCTGAGGAGAATAGTCATCGAGGAACATGAAATTTTCCAATCCCTAAACATTTATTTAGGTCTTCTTTATCTTATGTTGAGAATGTTTTGTAGTTTTTCGTGTAGAGGACTTGAATATATTTTGATATTCCCCCCCACCCCCAGGTATTTGATGCTATTGTAATTATATCTTTTAACATTTCACTTTCTGTGTGTTCATTTCTGCTATATATAACTGATTTGTTTGCACATTTTGTATGCTGCTAAGTAATTTTATCTGTAGATGTTTTTGAGTTTTTTCTTACTCTTAGTTCTTCTATTCCAGTCTGTATTCATTTTTATTTCTTCTAATCTATGTGCATTTTACTTATTTTTCTTGACTTATTACATTGGCAACTTACCTTATTATGTTAAACAGAAGTGTGAGAGCAAGCATCCTTGTCTCTTTTCCCATTTCTAGGGGAAAGCTTTCAATAGTTTGCCATCAACTATAAGCATTGCTGTACAACTTTTGTAGATGTTCTTCATCAAATGATGAGCTTCCCTGATATCCTTAATATACTAATATTTTTTAAATTGTTTGTGGTTGTTGTACTTGTGAATTTTTTACATCTACTGAGATTATCTCATGATTTCTTTCTTTCTTATTAATGTACCAAATTACACTAATTTTTGAATAAAAAACTCACTTTGCATCCAAGGAATATTAATTCTTCTCATTTGTAATATATCATCCTTTTTCTGTATTGTTGGATTAGATATTGTATTCATTCTCTAGGGCTGACATAACAAAGTACCACAAATTGGATGGCTTAAACAACAGAAATTTATTGTCTCACAATTCTAGAGGTGTGACATCCAAAATCAAGGTTCAGGCAGGATTGGTTCCTTCTGAGAGCTATGAAGGAAGGATCTGTTTCAGGCCTTTCTCCATGGCTTGTGGATAGCTGTCTTTATGTTTACTTGGTATTCTCCCTCACCCTCTATACCTGTCTGTCTCCAAATTTTCCCTTTTTACAGAGAATCAAGTCATTTTTTTTATTAGGGCCCACCCTAATGTCTTCATTTTAATTTGATTACCTCTGTAAATACCCTATCTCCCAATAAGGTTACATTCTAAGTGGATAGGATATCAACAGGAATTTGGGACAGACACAATTTAACCTACAACCCATATGTTAACATTTTGATTTAGAATTTGTTCATCTATTTTTATTTGACAGGTTGCACTGTCGTATTTCTTTCTTGTTATGTCTTTGTAAACTTTCAGTATTAAGGTTATATTGACATAGTTACAAATTTCAAATTCATTTATTACCCAAATGATTTGGGACTTTAGAACTTTGTATTTTGTCTTTGTATTTGGTGGATTACATCTTCATATCTTTAGCATCTTTTGCTACAAGGATTCATTTTTTCTTACTAATTATAAGTAAGAACTTTTATTATGGGATAAGACTTTCTGCCTGTTGCATGATGCTGTATTTTTCAGTAGATTTTATATGTTTTTAAGTAGTGAGACATTATTAATACTTAGCTACTCAAGTTTGTAATTTTTATGGATTGTTTACTGTCATGTTCTTCCTTCATGAAAACACTCCCTCATGTCAAAATTATATTATTTAAGGTATTATATAGTTATCTAAGTTTATTATTCGTCTTACATACTTAACCTGTTTTCTACAGCATTTAATGTCTAATCTAATCTTTTAATGCTTATTTGAAATGCCAACACATAATAGTATGATACATTTATGTGTACAATTACATCTTTTTCTATATTTTCAATTTTTCAGAAGTCCTTTATCTATCAATCTGTATGCCAATACTTATTTTGGCTACTGTAGTTTTCCAATGTATTTGTAAAACTAAGTACTACCAAAATGTTACATATTACTCGATACATATTTTTTCTAAATTCTGTTTGTGCTATTCTCATATGTTTAGTTTTTCAGATAAACTCTAGAATCGTTATTTTCAGGTGCAAGAAAAGAAATATGCCATTGGGGTTTTTTGTGGTAATTGTGTTAAATGCATAGATTGACTTGAGATAAAATGACCGTCTTTACGATACTGAAACACCCATCCAGGAAAATAGTATGTGTCTCCATTTAGCTTATTCTTCTACTAAGAAGTTTTGTGATCTTCTTCATATAGTTTTCCTATATTTGCGGCTAACTTTGTTTTTAGGCTTAACATTTGTTTGATATGAATAGAATATTTTGTTTCATTCTACTTCTAATTTTTTATATTTACTTTCAAATCATAACTGTTATTTTATTTTAAAATTTATGAATACCTTATCTGATATCAGTGGGGATAGCTACTCAGATAGGCACTTGTGCAATGTAGAATTCTAGAATGTTTTCTCATATCTGCTGTTGTATAAATGACATCTCCCTGGAGTTGCCTAGAGCCTCAATATTTTATATTTTTAGTGAATTTGTTCCTTTGTCTAAAATAATGTATAATCAAGTGTCGTTTATTTTTAATTTCAAATTAGTGAGTCATAAGAATAATGGCCAAATATTCTTTATAAACTTAGATGTTTTGCCTTCTCTGTTATCATCTCAATAGTGCACTCAGAACTGCAAGTGATGGAAAATTATTGATGCCAACAAATGGTTACATAAAAATAACGTTCATAATGCAATAATGTAATATTTTTCCTCACATGGCTCACTTGTGTTCATAACTGTTTCCACAATCACATTTAACTCAGCATGCTTAACACAAAACTGATCCCCCCCTCATCCCAAAGAGTATCTCTGATTGGCTTATATGTATCTATTTTTTTTCTATCAACTGGTCTCAGGTGCACTAAGCTTAAAAAGCTCACAAACATTTTCTCCACCTCCAACTAATCTGCAAATTCAATCAGTTCTTCCCTCACCAGGCATCTCGAATTCACCTTTGAATTTCCTCCTTCACTCCCAGCATCCTAGACAAGGTTTATGTTACAACAATCTGTTTCACTTCCTTAATTATAAAATTTTAACACAGTAAGTATTTTTCTCCCTCACATCTAGGTCTATTTTTTCCCCATTATCCTGGACTAATTTTTGTCCAGAGGCAATATTATCAATCAGTTCAGGAAAACAACATCAAACTTGGCTTAGCCCTTTGTTTCCTCTGAGTCCTTGGTAACTGGATTCCCTTCACTGTCCTCTAATCATATTTTATTACATCTTACCACTGTTCTTGTAGCCTGTCTTCTAACCTCACTGTCTTTGCCTACATCCTAGTTTTCTAGAGTCTGGCTCCCCAGAACACACTACTGGACTTCCTCATTAAATTTATTCTCTTGAGCTTCTACCATCTCTGAAGCACTTTAATATATGCCATGTACCAGTACTTATCTGCTTGGGTCTTGTATTTGATTGGAATTCTTTGTGAATATGACCTCCCCTCAGCTTCAGGTCAGTCTCATACCATACTTTATTCGACCTTAAAAAAATATTCAAATCTTGTTCCCATATTCAGAACACTAACCTTGGCTTTAGCCTACACATGTTCCCAGATCACTTAAAGAGCATAGAGCAAGTAGTGATTGCTAAGTGAAACAAAGAAAATTGACATGTTTAAAACAAATGGCTACACCGGAATACTAACAAGACTGCATAATAGAAAAATAAATAGCAGTTTTCGCTTTTCTGAAATTTGCATCTCTCATGATTCAACCATTAAAATCAGTCAGCCAAATGCTTTCATTTATAAATGTCATAAATGTGTGAAGTTTTACTTCAAAGTAAGTGCTTAAAACAATATTGCTAATTGAAAACTGAAAATGTCAACAATTTTTATTGTATTTTATTATTTGAAACCATTAGCATTTTATGTCAGACATATAAAAAATGAGAAACTCTTCATTTCTAAGTTGATAGTTGAAAACCACACAGAATTTAATCATACCTGCAAAGACTGCTTGTTGGAAAATTGACCTCAAATATCATGAAAGCTCTCTAATTTGTCTCTTTAAGATTTGTGTTGCTTGTAATTTCTTCTAAGTGGCAGAAATGAGAAGTCTTCTCTAACAAACACAGTTGTCCCTGGCTATCTGTGAGAGATTGGTTCTACAACCTGGTGGATACCAAAGTCCATGGATGCACAAGTTCTTTATATAATAAAATGGCAGAGTGCATGTATATAACCTGTGTACATCCTCTTATATATGTTAAATCCCCTCTAGATTACTTACAATACCTAATATAATGTAAAAGCTATGTAAATAGTTGTTATGCTGTATCGGTTTAAAATGTGTATTATTTTCATTGTTGTATTGTTATTTTATTGTTTTTATTTTCAGAATATTTTAAGTCCCCTATTGGTTGAATCCATGGCTGCAGACCCTGTAGATACAGAAGACCAACAATATTTATGAAGGCTGATAGATGATGTCGTGCCAGGCATTTTACAGCAGAGGGAGAAACATATCGCTACATTTTCTGTTATGGTATTCAGTAGCATTACAGAACAGAGAAACGGTCAGTCAGACACGTAATTCTAGTGTCTTCAATAGAACTCTATACTTGTTTCTTTCTTTTTTTTTAACCATCTGGGTCAAATGATCCCTCTTTAAAAATTGTTATTGTAAATTGTCAATTTATAATTGTATGTATTACTAGATACAAAATCATGTTATGCTGTATAAATACAATGTAGAATAATTAAGTAAAGCATAATTCGCATATCCATCACCTCAAATACTTATTTTTGTGGTGAGAACTTTGAAATTTAGTTTCTCAGCAATCTTGAAATGTACAATACACTATTATTAACTATATTCACCACAATGTACAATAGATCTCAAAAAAAAAAAAAAAACCTTATTCTTCCTGTCAAACTTACACTTTGTACTCGTAGGCCATTATCTCCTCATTTCCCCCCCCCCCAGCCTCTATAACCCCCATTCCACTCTCTGAATCTATGAGTTTAATTGTTTTAGATTCCAGATATAATTGAAAACATGTATTTGTGTCTCTGTGCCTGGTTTATTTTACTTAGCAAAATATTCTCCAATTCCATCCATGTTGCTGCAAATGACAGATTTTCCTTATTTTATAAAGGTTAATGGTATTCCATTTTGTATATATACCACATTTTCTTTATCCAGTTATCTGTGGATGGTCACTTAGCCTGATTCCATAACTTGGCTATTGTTAATAGCACTGTAGTAAACATGAGAGTGCAGACATCTCTGACATACTGTTTTCAAATCTTTTGGGTATATACCCAGGAGTGGGATTTCTGGAGCATATGGTAATTCTATTTTTAGTCTTTCAAGGAACCTCCATAGAGATTTCCACAATGGCTGTCCTAGTTTACATTTCTACCAACAGAGTACAAGGGTTTCTCTTTCCCTACATTCTCACCAACGTTTATTGTCTTTTGTCTTTTTTTCTTATAGCCAATCTGACAGGTGTGAGGTGATATATAATTTTGGTTTCAATTTACATTTCCCTAATGATCAGCAATATTAAGTGTTTCTCATATACCTGTTGGCCATTTTCATGTCTTCTTTTTAGAAATTTCTATTTAGGTCCTTCACCCATTTTTAAATTGGGTTATTATTTTCCCATTGAGCTCCTTATTTATTTTTAATATTAACTCCTTATTAAATATAGATTTGCAAACACTTTTTCCCAGTCTATAGGTTACCTCTTCACTCTGTTAATGTTTTCTTTACTGTGCAGAAAGCTTTTACTTTGACATAATCCCATACACTTTGAAGTCAAATTCAAATATTGTTGCCCAGACCAATGTCATAGAGCTTTTCTCCTATGTTTTGTTCTAGAATTTTTACAGTTCCAGGTCTTATATTTAAGTCTTTAATCCATTTGGAGTTGATTTTCATATATGGTGTAAGACAAGGGTCCTACTGCATGACGTTTCTTTGAAAGCTTCAGTCTTCTATTTTGACTCACGAATTCTGTTCCCCCCCATGTGTAATAGAAGGCTGTTAAAAGAAATAATTCTGCATAAGTTTAAAGCTTCTGATACAGCCTTGATGAAAGCCTCCATCTTTCAGTGTTCTTTTGCATTAAGTGAATCTTCTGGCCAGTCAAGCCCAGTCTGTTGCTAGTCCAGCCTTAATTGGCCAAGGAAACAGATTGTGAGGAAATAATTATATTCAGGGCCCCCTGAAAAGCATCCTTGTCCAAATGCAAGCCAAAGTTATTGAGATAAATCCAAGAGTTAAAGCCAGGTTGGCTAGAAACAAGCATCCAGTCCAATGAGAGAAGCAGAGTCACTGGTAGCAGAGATGGAGCCAAGAGTCAAAAGCCAGATGGATTCAAATGTGGTCAAATGGAGGCAAACAAAGCAGCTTTGGCACAAGTGCTTTTCAAAGAGGACAAGATTAACATGGATACCAGTGCTCTTCCAATTGGTATCACAGACATTTGTAGAAAAGGCATTACAGCAGTTACCTTCCAATATGAGTCATTCAATTTAGAAAATCACTTATGGAGAATAGGTTAAACCAGAAAAAGAAAACTATGCCTGCCAATAATGAAAAAGAGAAATTCTTTTTTAAAAATTAAAGAAGAATCAGTTAGACAATACCATACAATCTGTTTTATCAAATACTCTATTAACTAACATCCTCCATTAATTGAATCACCTGCACACCCATAATGCAATGATAACAGATGGTTATAAAACAGATCCTCAGGCTCTATAGTATTCTGAAGTAATTTCTTAGTACTAGAGGAACAAATTATATTTTGAATGGTTTGGAAGTCAAAGGTAATTGATTTTTTCTTAAATATTAATTCAGTTAATCATTTAAACTGCTTAGTTATGTACGATTGAATGGCAGATACAGTTTTTTATTCATTAGAATACTTCAGTAATCAAAGCAAGATCTTGCCTCACAACAGAAAGCTTTCTGACTAGCTAACTTTTATCTAGTCAGTTTTTTATTCATCAGAAGATTTTAGTAATCACAGCAAGATCTTGCCCCACCACAGAAAGTTTTTTGACTAGATAAAAATATAATAATAACATTAAACATGTGGAATAATGCTTAATTTCTGTGCTAATGTTATAAAAATAATACTTTATATTTATTAAACATGTACTATGTACCAAGTTCTATTTTAAATACTTAACATGTTTGCCTCCTTAATCTGAACAACAGTTCAATTTAGTATTTACTATTGTTATCATTTCAATTTTATAGTTGAAAGATGAGGTTGAGATGTTAAGTAACTTGGTCAATTTCACACAGACAATAAATAAAAGATCTATAATAATATATAGATAGGCAGGTAGGAGACATAAGTAGAAGGATAAAACAAGAGAGAAAAATACTTTTTTCTTTTTGGAAAGGCTGATTGCATCACACCCAATTTATAGTTGAGAAACTGGGACTTAGAGATTAAAAGCCTTAGCTAGGATAAAGAATAGGAATAAAATTCATCCTTGACTTTTTATTTAGGTTAAACTATATGAAATTCCCAATACTTGAACATTTTTGACCTACAAAAATGGAGTCATGTGTTTCAATCTAATACAACCTTTTACAAAGCACTTAAAAGTACAAGTATATTGCCTCAATATTAGAAGTCATATTATTCATACTATTACTCCTTATGAAACACTTAATTTGACATTGATAACTAAATAAAATTTATCTGAGCATGCATAAAACATTTAAAACAATTATCAAATTTAGGAAACATCTACTACTACAATGGTTTGATTCAAGTAATAACTTACCAAATAGATTTAAAATGAGTTTAACACTTTATTTAAAATTTTCAAAATCCTTTAGAACCACACCCTTATAAATTCCCCATCTTCACGATGTGGGCAAGCTCTTATGATCACTCTTAAACGTCTTGGAAACTGAAACATCAAAAAAAATTTAACTGGCTTTCTGCTGTCATTCAATGAGTCAGCAGTGATAGTAACAGTTTGAGTTATAAAGCATTATTTATTCCATACCACATAGTTAATTTCACAATATCATCTGATGGTGCTTATTTTGTTTGACTTCCATGTAATAAATGAAATTCCTACAATACTACCTCAGCAAAAAATTGTAAGTAATGAATTAACCAGACGAAAACTGTAAAATTTTGGCAGTTCAGTTGTCTCATCGTTATAGTGGCACCATAGCTGGCATTCAGCAAAACCATTGTCTCTTTCATTGCAGTTACAGACAACTGCAATAGTCTTGGATCATTTTATTCATAGTCTTCCATCTGACTATCTCCCCTTTTAGACTTGGTCTACAGTCAGTCAAGTGAAATCTCTTGGTTCTATTAACATTTACAAATAATTTCACATTTGTGATCTGTGAAGTTTCTGATATTTTTAATATTCTATTTGTCCAATACTGTATTCTAAACCCAGTGCCTCATTAAATATTGAATAAAGGAATCTCTCATTATGCAAAGAGGGGCCAAGAATATCAAGATGCTAGCAAGCCACTAAACTTAAGCTACTGAATTTTTCTTTGTCTGGTGACATATTTGGTCAGAATCCTAAGTAAAGTGCATTTTCCTGGTAACTTCACCAAAACAAGTCTTACCTATAGTAAGATGTTTTCATCAAGTGAAATATGCTTTTATATATATAGAGTCCTTCCTTCACATGGTCCTGATCTATACACATTTCAATTACCACAATTTAGCTAAATAACACCAGTCCCAGACACCATTCAAATTTCAACTGTCATAGTATATTAGCTGTGAGAAATTGCTTAAAGTATAACCTTTTTGTCAGCTCTTCAGTCTACAGATCTGATTAACAGATGATGTAAATAATAGTATGTCTCATGACAGGTAACAACTCACATCTCTTCTTTCAAAGCCTGTCGGTGATTACTGGGCATTCAGTACTCACACAGACTGCAAAGTGCATAGTTGTGTTGCCTCCTTGTTTTTCTCATGATAAACCCATGTGACATTTTACAAAAATGGATAATCCAAAGAGGGAATTGGGCTACAAAATAGAAGTGAAACAAAGAAGCAAAGAGTAATAATGCTGGAAGTGAAATTCAAATAGAATGTATATGGATTTATGGAAAAAACAGCTGACCATGGGAATGATAATAACATTACCATTTGAGGGAATCTAGTTATATAGCCAGAGAAACTTGGTAAAGGTAAACTTAATGGAATAATTGATAGAAGTAGTCATGACATAAAGAATGATGCTGTCCCAGAGGAAGTGATGCCAGCAAAAATATTCACATTAAAGGAACTCTTGGAGATATTTCATAACATTTAATGAACAAAAGGATGAAATGTTGGAAGTTGATCCAATCTTAGAAAAATAGTATAGCAATTCCCCATGGCAGAGAAAAGACTCCTGCTATGTTTCATAAGTTTTATAAAGAGAAAGCTAGCACTGTTCAAACCGTTCTGGTTAAGTTGTTTACACAGAAATAAAACACTTTAATTCTCAATGTCACTAATATTTTAATTTACATGGTATTAAACATTTGTTTGACTATTTTTATCCCTCTACATTTATAAATGAAAAGAAGACAGTTTTAATATTTTGATAAGAATTTTCAAAGGTCATAGAATAATCACAATTTTTCCCATTGGTTATTAAAATCATATTGCATGATTTCAAATTGCACATTTTTATGGTCTTGCACTACCCTGAAAATTGAATATTTCCTGTGGTTTATTATAAGTCAGAATGAACCTCCTGCTAAGAACAACTAGAAACAATGAACTAAAACAACAGATAAGTTTTTGTTTTTGAAGTCTGTTTAAAGCCATTAGGGAACAACGGAGGCATACAAGACTTTTTGACACAGGAGTGAAGTGCCAAGTACATTCAAGTTTTAGGGAACTAGAGAGTCTCTAGATCATGAAAAGTGTTCCATATGTGATTGTCAAGTGAATTAATTAATTAATAATAAATGAAAGAAGGAAAGAATTCAGCTTCCAATTATTACCATTACCTACATTAAGAAAAGGAGTGCTGATGATAATTATTCTTTGTGTGATAGAAATCCTCACTGGGTTTTCAACTTGCCAGGATTAATTAGAAGGCCATAAAGCAGCTAGTGAATTTAACTCACTGCCAGCATAATTTTTTTGTTTTGTTTTGCCCACAAAAATCCTTGAATAGATAACATCAGAAATAGAGAGAGAATGACAGTTTGAGTCTTGATTTCTCATCTGATATTCTGATTACTGTCTCCTGTAAGTGTGTTCTGGGGAAAAATGCAAATATATTGAATTTTGAAGATAGAACTTTTTAGGAAATTACTGGTGTGCACATATAAGAATCTTGCCTGACTTTCAAAGTAGAATCTGCCATGATTTTCCTTACCTGTTCTTTATTAATGAAGTATGTTGTCATGTCCTTTGGTTCCTGATACACTGCAGAGAAGAAACCATGGCCTCTGATGCCCACCACTTCTACTAATGTTGGCATGAATTTACTAACATTTGAGTTCAACATTGTCTTTCTATGATTCAGCCATAACTTCAGAGTCTGGGACTAAGAATATATAACCAGCTACAAAATTGTGGCTATGAATCCTATGCCCTCTCTCTTTCTAACTAGCCTTTAAGCCACCCAACCCTTAATGGTTTAATTTCATTATTATATAAACTCATACATGTCCATTTTAAGTTACAGGTACATAACACTCTAAAGATGAGAACTGAACAATACACTTGGAATAAGGACATGATAATAATCCATGTCAATTTTATCACTCCAATAATAGTCAAGAGATCTCTGAAAAAATCACTTCCATTTGATATCACATTGTGAAAACCATATAATAAGTTGTGATTTCATAGCCAGGTACTTTGGTGATATTCTTTGGCTAGCTTAGAAACAAAGCCAAATGATGCTATTAAAGACTGAAGCGATGGTCGGGCGCAGTGACTCACACCTGTAATCCCAACACTTTGGGAGGCTGAGGCGGGTGGATCACCTGAGGTCAGGAGTTCGAGACCAGCCGGCCCAATATGGTGAAACCCCATCTCTACTTAAAAAAAAAAGAAAGTTAGCTGGGCCTGGTGGCAGGCACCTGTAACCCAGCTACTCCATATGCTGAGAGAGAAGAATCACCTGAAACCAGGAGGCGGAGGTTGCAGTGAGCGGAGATCATGCCACTGCACTCCAGCCTGGGCGACGAGCGAAACTCCATCTCACATCTCAAAAAAAATAATAAAATGAAATAAAATAAATAAAAAGAGTGAAGTTATAACAGATGTTTTTTTCCATTAGTTCCCAGTCTTGAATTACAACGCTTGTCTGAGAAAACCCTCTGGAGAAATTAGAAGAACACAAGTGTACTCTTCTGATATAGTGATGCATGGTCTAGTGAAATTCAATTATATTAACACTACAGGTTTTATACTATAATATAGATAAATATACAAAAATAAAACATAAAATGATATTAAGAATTTTAACAGGTGAAAGATTAACAAGCTAATGGACACTCTTTTTAGGATTTTGCTTGAATAACTTAATTAATTTGGAATGCATTAAGTTGTACTTCATAGATTTTAAGTTATAGCAATGACAAAATGGGTGATTCTGACCAATTCTTCCTCTGAGAAAAGATAGATAATATAAATAAAATATTTTACAAAAAAGTCTCCATTTAAAGGCATTGAAAAGGTACCAAGGCAATTAGCACCTGTATGACTAAGATCCAGAAAAGAGGTGAGCCTAAGATTTGGTACTTCAAGAAGGGATGGGGACAGAAGCAATATTTGAACATATACTTCCTAAGAATTTCCTAATCTTATGAAAGGCATCAAGGCATAAAGAAGTAACAGGAACATCTAGAAGGATCAATTCAAAGAGGATCATATCTAAAAATATTCTAATGAAACTGTTGAAAACCAAAGACAAAAGAAAATATATAATGTCCAGAGTGAAAATAGCATATTAGCTTCAAAAAGTAAACATAAGACTTAAAAATAAATTTAAAACAGTAATAAATATCTGACTTCCTTAAAAATTAAGGAAAACCTGAAAACAATGAGATGATATAATCAAGGTCTGAAAGGAATAATAGCCAATTTCTATTTCTATTTTATAAAAACATTTTCAAACAAATGAAATGCAAAACACAATTCATCACAAACAGATCCCCTCCTAAAGAAATACTCAAGGTGGATTTTAGGGCAGAAGTAAAATGAAGCAAATTAAAGATTCAAAAAATGCAAGAAGAAAAGAAGAACAGAGGAAAAGAAAATGGGTAAATATAACTCAATGTTGGCAGTATCAAGTAATAATAATAAAATCTTCATGGGAGTGGAGAGAGAAAGAAAATAAAAATGCGTATCACCTCTGTAATTGGATAAAAGTGTATATGGGGATGAGCATTATATTTAGTGATATGATGATGAAATATTTTCCTTTGACTTAAGAGATAAAGAAAGAATGCCTGTTAGCACTGCAAATAGTCAATTTCATCCTGGAGATCTTAGAGCAATCAAAAAGAAGAAATGAAACAAAAATCTTAAGAATTGGAAATGAACAAATAAAATACTTGCCATTCAAGACAATATGACTATTTAGAACTTTACAGATATGCTGGTTTATAGTAATATCTTTGTATATGACTCGGATTCCCCAATTTACACCACTTCTCTGTCTCCCCCATAAATCTCTGCAAAAGTTGGCCCTTGGCCTTACCTTTCATTCAGGTCAAGAAACCTATATTTCTCTGATGATTATTAATGATGAGAATGTTTTTCATATGTTTGTTGGCGGCGTGTATGTCTTTTTTGGAGAAGTGTCTGTTCCTGTCCTTTGCCCATTTTTTAATGGGTTTATTTGTGGGGTTTTTTTGCATGTTAATTTAAATTCTCGATAGTAGACCTTTGTTGGCTGCATAGTTCATGAACATTTTCTTCCATTATCTTGGTAGTCTGTTTATTCTATTGATAATTTCTTTGTGGTTTATTGCAAATGGGATTGTGTCAATAACACACCATCTCACACCAGTCATAATGGCTGTTATTAAAAAGTCAAAAAACAGATGTCGAGGCTGTGGAGAAAAGGGAACATTTACACACTTTGGTGGGAATATAAATTAGTTCAACCACTGTGGAAAGCAGTTTGGAGATTTTTTTAAAGAACATAGAACAGAGCTACAATTCAACTCAACAATCCCATTACTGGGTATATACCCAAAGGAAAATAAATCATTATGCTGAAAAGATACTTGTAATCGTATTTTCATCCCCACACTATTCACAATAGCAGAGATATGGAATCAACCTAAGTGACCATCAGTGGTGGATTGAATAAAGCAAATGTGGTGTGTACATACCATGGAATACTACACAGTCATGAAAAATAAATAAATCATGTCTTTTGTGGCAACATGCATGGAGCTGGACGCCACAATTCTAATACAGGAACAGAAAACCAAATACCACATGCTCTGACTGATAAGTGGGAGCTAAGCATTGAGCACACATGGACAGAAGCATGGGAATAATTGACACTGTGGACTACTAGAGCAGGGAGGAGCTCTAGTAGTAGGGTGAAAAACTACCTATTGAGTACTATGTGTACCACCTGAGTGCAATATGCCCATGTAACAAACCTATACTTGTACCCCCATATTTAGAATAAAAGGTGAAATTTAAAAACAAAATAAAAATATAGATTGCATTTGTCCTCACCTCTCAAGAGATACCATTTAAATATGATATTTCCCCTATTACATTTCCATGAGGGTTTGGGACCTATTGCCCCTGTAACAAAATTAGAATGTGCACAATTCACACTCAATTTGGATAATAACTCCACTCAGTTTGACCTTTAATATGTTTTTCACTACTTTTGTTTTTGTGGCCAAGAGAATGCAACCATTTCATAGTTTTGCTTGTTTTGTTTCTTCTCTCTCTCTTCCCCCTATCAAAGGTTAGCCTGATCTCTAAAATTTACCTTTAATGTATAAAGTCACTTGTTTTATTTCTATAAGATAATATCTATACTCTTTCCTTCTCCTATATAATACATTGGCCTTTTAAATCCTCCCTTGTTACTTCCCATTCAGGATTCCCATTTAATTTCCCATTCAGCATTCTTATTAAATTTTTATTTATGTGTATTTTTTAAAGAAAACTATTTTACAGTCCAGTGGTTCATCGGAAGTCCAATGTAGCAATTATCTAATTTGTGTTAATTGACATATATTTTATAGACACTATTGACATTCATGCATTATGGTTTATGCACTGCAATCACATTTAACAAGTTCTGAGTGCCCATGCCATTTATAGTATTGACATGAAACCAGGACTTCTTCTAAACTCATTGTTGTAATTAACTTTAATCATTCTATCCCTTTTTAATATGAAATTGTCACTACTTGGCCATTGGCAGCCCTCTTTGTATGTTGACCACTTTGTTCTTTTAAACACTAATCCATGTTTCTCTGAATGAATCCTAGCTTTCTTACAATGATGCTCCAAGCTCATCTTTATTTGGTTCCTCCCCAAATAAGAAATTTTTTATTTTAGTGGAATATAATGTTGAGTTCAAATATATGGAAACCTAGAAAACACATTAAGTTGTTCTATGTAATGACCTCAGTAGCCAGGATAGTGCCGGAGATGACTTTAGTCACTTTATTAACAAAGAAAGAATTCCCTTAAAAAGAGAAGAGGGACAGAGGATCAGCAGTTCATATTTATTTTTCCAATTTAGTTGTATTTTTACTTCACTCTTTACTATGAGAGTTTATTACTTTATTCTCTTTTGAACTATCATTTTACAGTTATTCAACTTTAAATATTTCATGCTATATATTGAATATGTGATTAAATTATGCTGATACCCCCTCCAGAAAATGTTTAAATCTTCTTTGTATGCATTATTTTTGTTCATTTTGACCTGTGGCCAAATGATCTTGAAATTGGCTCTAAATTGTACAAGTCTAGATAACCTAATGTGTCAATGTTTTTTGAGCCTATAGAATAAAACTATCCAAACGAATTTCAGAGGCAAACCAAAATATTAAAGTCATACAGCACTTATATCAACAAATTAAATCCATGCACTTGGTATAAAGTAACAATAAATAATTGAATTTCAATATTTTTACATAAAACCTTTCAGTTTTCATTACCATGGGCCAAAATATATGCTTAAAACCCCATATTTGAGATCCAGTATTCTAATCTACTTTTTCATTTCCTTTGCCTTTATTATTGTTCATTTAGGGCACAAGAATTCTAGTGAACTCTGATTTTTGCAGAAACACTTAGGTATATACTTATGACCCCAAATGCCCTAAACCAAAGATATCTGAAAAAAATCAAAATTAATATTAAGAATTACCGAATAATTACGCCCAATAGTACAACCTAATCAGAAAGTTGACATATTTAGCCACATTGTCCACACAAAGCACATTCACAATTACTGTTCACCATGACTGTGCTCCACAAGATTCAGCTCATAAAATACAAATGCACAATTGATTATAGCACATTTCAGAATTCTATAGTAGCTCTCAATTCCACTGGCCCATATCTAGAGATTGTATTGGTCTCATACAGTAAATATGGAGCACCGAGAAAGCTATATCTACAGAAAAACGTATTGCTTACCCAGCTCTGAGTTCCTAGGTTTCCATCAATCAGAAATGACAATAAATATTAGAACTGATGAGAAAATGTAGAAAATTTACTACGTTGCTTATTAAAACTGACCAAAGTAAATTGGAATGATAGCAGATATGTAGTACCCTAAAATTCTTGTACATACACCAGTTCAGGTAAATCCTTCAATATTTGATTCAAATTACTCCTAATGTTCTCACCAACTCATTAGCCACACAAATGCCTTCCAAGTGTTTCTGGAGACTTTCCCACCTAAGGGGGAATTAGCTAGCACAAGTGTGTTCCTGCCTCTCATAAACTTTCATTTCAATTGTATATTAGTGTGCATATTAAAATTCCATCCCCTTAGGATATGATAATATTGATAGTCCACCCTGGACTAATCATTGTTTTATAAGCTAGGCTACTTGAGGGTCAAGATAAATAAGAAAGTAGGAAGGGAAAAGGAAACACCTCTCTTTTAGTAGATCAAAGTTTCAGTTCCATAACTATTATGATGGGAGAGGCATTATAAGGAATCTATACTGTAAACTGTAATTCAAAATGTCTTAAACTCAAGACTCTTAAAGACATAAACCTTGGATTCCCTGGGCAGGATAATTTTTTGTAATAATTCATATTGATTATGATAATTCATAAAGTAACTCATGTACTCCATAGTTTCCTGTGCAAGAATATCTTACACAGTCTGTCTCACTTGGGATATTTCGTAGGCACACATACATTCACACACACAATTAGCGCCTCAGCAACTTTAAAAAATAAACAAAGATATTACTAATGCATGCTCAAATTAGTAATTTTATACAATAGCCTCAAGGAACAGTTATTTTGTTGATTTCAATAAACTGTTAAATTTGTTTTTTTGTTTCTTTCAATTTGGTTTAAACCTGAACCTCACAGAAGTGAATTGAATTTCTCTCTTTATACATTGTTTAAACTGGCTGACAAAGTTTATAATTTTGCCAGCTGACTATAATTACATCGTCCCCATCCATCTCCATTACTGCCTTTGTTTAGAAGATGAATTCTATACCACTTCCACTCTTCCCCAAGCCTCAGCTTCTTTCATCACTGAGTAGTTCATCATCTTTTTCACTTAATAGCTTTATTAAGATATGATTCACATACTATAAACTACATCTTTTAAAAATGTACAATTCAGTGATTTTTACTATATGGCAGTCACTCAGTATATGCAGGAGATTGCTTCCAGGACCCTCATGTATATTCAAAATCTGTGCATACTTAAGTCCTACAGTCAGCCCTGTGGAACCCACATATGTGAAAGGTCCACACTCCGTAGATGTGGGTTTCACAACCTCAGAATACTGTAGTTTGAATCTGCGTTTAGTTGAAAAATCTCCTCATGTAAGTGGATCTGTGCAGTTCAAACCCATGTTGTTCAAGAGTCAATTGTACTTACAGAATTATACAACTATTGCTGCTATTAAACTTCAGAATATTTTCATCTTCCTAAAAATGGTAAACTCCTGTTCCCATCAGCAGTCGCTCACCATTTTCCCTCAAGCTCTCCCCACCCAGCCATAGACAACCACCAGTCTATTTTCTGACTATATGGATTTACCTATTCCAGATATTTCATAGAAATCAAATTAAACACTACATGTTTTTTTGTGTCTGGCTTTTTTTTAACCTAGTAAAATGTTTTCAAGGTTCATCCATATTATAGCATGTATTAGTACTTCTTTTTTATGACCAAATAATATTCCATTGCATGCATATAAACATTTTGTTTATCCACTCATAAGTTCATGAGCTTTCTGGGTACTTCATTTGTTTGGCTATTATGAATAATGCTACTGTGAACATCTATGAACCACATTTTGTTCATGTATGTTTTCAGTTCTTTTTGGAGTGGAATTGCTGGGTTATATGGTAACCCTATGTTTAACGTTGAAGAACTACTAAACTTTTCCAAAGGGGCTGCATCCTTTTACATTCCCACCAGCAATGTATGAGAGCTCTAATCCTTAGTTCATCTTTAATTTCCATATTAAAACTGATTCTTTTTCACTAATAAATGTTTTCATTAAAGTCAAAATATTGTTTTATTTTGTCTTGTTTTTCATAATTTTTCCCAAGCCCTTTATAAGTTTTTATAGCACAAAACTAGACCCCTAATTTTAATACATAAAACTTAATGTATCTATTCTGACTTGGTGCTTCTAGCTCTTACAATTCATTCTCCGCCCCAGCAAGCTTTCAATCTGCCTATATCCATCTCATTACTATTGTTCGCTTAAAGTAATAAAGAACTATGAGGCTCGTGATTCTTAGCAATGTCAGGGTTTTAGAACCTGCATAAATTATGAGACAGAAACATTGAATGTTTCGGTTAGTGATGAATTTCAAATCACTCGGACTATGCAGAGGGAGCCACAGTTTAAATTATATTCTGTCAATATGTCTTGTTTATGAGTGCTTATTTTCACATTTAATATGAGGCCTCAGAATCCAGATCTCAGGAAAAATTGTTTCTGTTGTTTGAAGCAGTTTGTTTCTTACTGTTATAAAACTAATGCTACTTAGAGAAGTAACTGCTGCTTATTTGGTTTCCCTTGTTTCCAATTTAATACAGAAGGTGGAAATGCTCAAAGACTAATCATATTCATTTTATAGTTTTACACTCCTGTTTACTTTTAGTCCAACAGCCTGCATGAGCAAAGATATCAGTGGCACAGTTTTAACGAAAAAAAATTGGATTACTTCTGTTCTTTCCTCATTCTGCTAGGCAGCATAATCTGAACTGTTTTTCTGGTACTTATTATCTATGGAAAAGAGAATAAACAGCATAGTATGTTTTACCTTTTTAGTCACAAATATTTTTTATTCTCAACAAATACTTTTGTTTTCCATCCAGATTTTCAGATTGGCCCCCTCACTTCTAGTGTTGCTGATCAACATCTGGGCCAACAGTGAAATTGTGCTTCATGCATACAAACTAAATCATATTCATTTGTCTACAAAGAATGTGGTTATATTGATGCCATAGAAATTATCCATTTATTAAGCAGGTCCCTTCGCACCTGTTCAGTGATCAGCTCAATTTAATCTAGGCACTTTACTAAATATTAATAAGGTTGAGTAGGCAAAAATTTTCAAATCCTTGCCACCTCTAAAAAAGGAATTCTCAAAGAATATTATGAAGAGTTAACACATTTAGAGTATCCTAATTGTGTATGTGCTTGGTGTCCACATTGTCTGAAGAAGACAAGCATAATTAACATAAACTGGAGATAGATTCTCAACAAGAACAGAAAAACTAAAATGTGAATTCAATGAACATAAGGATTTTTATTGTTTTACCCTCTCAATATGGGTACTTAACCCTGGCTGCACATTACAATCACCTGAGGGAGCTTTTAAAAATATCAAGGTTTCGTTGAGCAGTGGTTTGTAGTTCTCCTTGAAGAGGT
>CAUYQU010042996.1:0-13158 GCA_963574635.1 Cheracebus regulus | reverse complement strand
AGTGAGACTCCAACTCAAAATAAAATAAAGTGGAAACTTCGTAAATTCAGGAATCTAAAATATGAACTTCATAGCACTCCTTTTTTTTTTTTTTTTTTTATTGTGTATTACTTTTTTGCCCCGCCATGATTGCAATTGCACAATATCATGTAACAGCAAACAGTTCTTCCCGGGTTCAACCCGGGGCCCCTGTTGGGGTGGCTGGGTCTTTTTTGTCCGCGCTCAAACAGGGGGCCCAACAAAAAACACCAAAAAAAAAAAAAAAAAAAAAAAAAAAAAAAAAAAAAAAAAAAAAAGGAGTGCTATGAAGTTCATATTTTAGATTCCTGAATTTACGAAGTTTCCACTTTATTTTATTTTGAGTTGGAGTCTCACTTTGTTGCTCAGGCTGGAGTGCAATGGCACAATCTTGGCTCACTGCAACCTCCGCCTCCTGGGTTCAAGCAATTCTCCTGCCTCAGCCTCCCACGTAGCTGGGGTTACGGGCACCCACTACCACACCCAGCTAATTTTTTATATTTTTAGTAGAGACAGCGTTTTGCCATGTTGGCTAGGCTGGTCTTGAACTCCTGACCTCAGGTGATCCGCCTGCCTCAGCCTCCCAAAGTGCTGGGACTACAGGCATGAGCCACTAAGCCCAGCTCCACTTCATTTTAAAACGTCTTATTCCTCAAGCCAGAGTCAATACAAGGATAAGAACGGCAAAGACTTGAAACAAGAAAGAACAAGTATGAGGACAATGCTCAAGAGAACAGAAGGTCTTTGATAAACCTCTGCCTCCTGTATGGCAATGTGAACAAATGGAAAGATACAATTTTGAGGGTGGTAAGACTAAGAAGTCCAGGAATCTAAACATGGTATCCAAGGGAGAAAAATAAGAAAGTAGACATGATTTTCTTTGGAAGACCACCATATAAAACACACATTTTTTTTAAAAAAAAGAAAAATCCAGGCCAGGCGCAGTGTCTCACGCCTGTAATCCCAGCACTTTGGGAGGCCGAGGCGGGCAAATCATAAAGTCAGGAGATCCAGATCAGACTGGCTAACACAGTAAAACCCTGTCTCTACTAAAAATACAAAAAAAAAAAAAAAAAAAAATTAGCTGGGGTGGTGGCATGCACCTGTAGTCCCAGCTACTTGGGAGGCTGAGGCAGGAGAATCACTTGAACCCAGAAGATGGAGTTTGCAATGAGCAGAGATTGTGCCACTGCACTCCAGCCTGGGTGACAGAGCGAGACTCCATCTCGAAAATAAAAAAGAAAGAAAGAAAATCCAAATTTCTTTTTAACAGTGGATAATTTTAATCCTTGCCTCCATTATTTGAGGTTGTGCTTCCAGATTATTTCAGGCTTAAGCCTATCCTACAAATTCTACAGTGTTCCTAGCTGCTACAAGCAAAAATTCACTCTCGAACACGGCATTCAATACTTTCCAAGATCTGGCCCCAATTTATTTTCCTGGTTGCATTTGGATTACACTACAATCCAGTTATATTACATTATTCTTTCCTTAAATTGTGGGTTTTATGGACTTTGCTCTCACGTTTCCCTGTGCTCAAAATGAGATTATGGCTCAAACTTTATCAAAACTCAGCTAGCCAGGTGCAGTGGCTCATGCCTGTATTCCCAGCACTTTGGGAAGTCGAGACAGGTGGATCACCTGAGGTCAGGAGTTCGAGACCAGTCTGACCCATATGAGACCCCCGTCTCTACTAAAAATGCGAAAATTAGCTGGCCATGGTGGCATATGCCTGTAATCCCAGCTATTTGGGAAGCTGAGACAGAAGAATCACTTGAACCTGGGAGGCAGAGGTTGCAGTGAGTTGAGATTACGCCACTGCACTCCAGCCTGTGCAACAAGAGTGAAATTCCATCTATTGGAAAAAAAAAAAAAATTAGCCGAGCATGGTAGCGCATGCCTGTAATCCCAGCTACTGGGGAGGCTGAGGCAGAAGAATCGCTTGAACCTGGAAGATGGAGGTTGCAGTGAGCCGAGATCGCACCACTACACTCCAGCCTGGGCAACAGAGTGACTCTGTCTAAAAAAGAAAAAACCTAAATGCTACCTCAAACCAGAAGTTACTCCCAGACTCCGAAGTCATAATCAGTCAACTGCTTTGCACATTATGTTTACAAATATTTCCTGCGGTCAGCAACCTGCTTCTTCAGTGCCTGGATGCCTGGTATCTACCTAGCACTCAATAAAGCTTTAAGCAATAATGGCTTAGTTTTATAGGACCTTTCCACAAAACAGTACTACCCAGAATGAGCATCCCTCATCTGAAATGCTTGAGACAGAAGTTTTGGATTGTAGAATAGTTGCATTATACTTACCAACTGAATGTTCCTTACCCTAAATCAGAAATGCTCAGAAATGCTCCAATAAGTAAGTATTTCCTTTGAGTGTCATATTATCACTCAATTTTTAGAGCAGTTCAGACTTTGCAGCATTTCAAATTTCAGAAAAATTGTCCAGCTAATTTTTTAGAATTCTTTTGTGTAAACAGGGTCTATGTTGCCCAAACTTGTCTTAAACTTCTGGGCTCAAGCAATCCTCCTGCCTCAGCCTCCCAAAGTGCTGGGATGGCAGGTGTGAGCCACCATGCCTGGCTCATCACATTCTTTTTTTTTGAGATGGAGTTTGGGTTTTGTTGCCCAGGCTGGCGTAAAATGACTCAATCTTGGCTCACTGCAACCTCCACCTCCCAGGTTAAAGTTTAAAGTAATTCTCCTGCTTCAGCCTCCCTAGTAGCTGGGATTACAGGCGTCCGCCACCACACTCAGCTAATTTTTGTATTTTTAGTAGAGACTGGGTTTCAATATGTTGGCCAGGATGGTCTTGACCTCTTGACCTCAAGTGATCCACCTGCCTTGGCCTCCCAAAGTGCTGGGATTATAGGCACGAGCCACCAAAAATCACTTATTAAGCAGCTGTTGTAATGTGAACTGCAACCAAATTAGCTTAGACGGAACTGAAGAAAGAAAACATTTACATTAAACCCATCACTTTATACTATTCAAAATACTTTTTACAACTATCTCGAGGGTTCCTCAACAAAAGATAGGGCAAGCATTAACTCCAATTTGCAGAAGTGAGACCAAAAAAGATTACGAGACTACCTTTTGCAGGAGCCAGGGAAGAACAAAACATCACTGGAAGTGGCCATCTATGGCCCCTGCTTTTGAGGGTTCTTTAAAAACGATTTTTGCAAACATTATCTCATTCTGTACATAGGGTTATACAACATTGAGCGGCCAGGGAATTTAAAGTAGAATACAGGTTTTTATGGGTAGGTTTGTCAGGTAACGGATGAGGGACTTGGAGAAATTACTCTATTGGGATTAGCAAACAGAAGGGAAAAACATCATGATAAAGGCACAGGGCGCTTGGTCTGGGGGAAAGAGCAAAGGCACAGTTTGGAAAAAATGTTTAAGAAACTGACTAGGTTAAGACATGGTCACAGTTGATAAATCCTTTGAATTCTAGGATAAAAAGGTGAACTCGAGTTAAGGATACAAAGTCTGGGAGAGCTCTGGCTGGCTGCAGGAATCTTGGTGTGAGGATGAAGGCCAGAAATTTGCATTGTGGATCAATATGCAGAGGAAGGAGGAAATGAAACCCGAAGGCAGTGCTAACTGAAAAAGGGTGAAGAAAAACGATTTTATGGTGAGCCCAAGGTTTTACTTAAGCTTGAGGAATAGAAAAACACACAAAGAAATGACTTGCCCGAATCCATTATTGAGACACCCCCCTCATTTCCGGAAGTCCTTTAAAATCGCAGAACATTAATGCTGAGGCACCCTCCCCTCTACTCCTGCGCTATGATGAGGTGTCTACTGTAAGGCCAATCCTTCCTTTTCCTTGGACAAAGTGGAATTCCTTACTGAAGGAGAGTCCCTCTGTTAAGGACAGTTACATTTCTTAGTTCTGTAGAACCTACAGACGTTGTAGAATTCTCAAATTCTAGCTAATGACCTACCGATTTCAAGCCATATATGGTACAAGGCAATAGCAATATAGTAAAAATGTGGCCAGTCCTTTAGAAATGATCAGGTTGAAATCGGATTCCGTGACTCTCGACTCTTGCGGCGGCCTCTAGTCCCTAAAGACTTCTGGAAATCAAGTCTCCCTACAAGCTACCGTAGGGCGCTGAACAGCACGCACTCGATCCCCTTCCCAGTAACTCGCCACCACCCCTCGTTACCGCCCTCCAGGCCAGGTTCGTGAGTAGAATCCAATTTTCCACGGCCCACTGGATCTGCAGGGTGGGTCGGTGCAGGCCCGGGCAGCGGAGGCAGGAGGGGCTTCAGCGACAGGGAAGGCCCTAAGCGGCCAGGGGTATTCCCATTTTTCTCTTGGTGTCCACCCCTCCAGGCTTTCCTTCTCCAGGAAAACCGAAAACCAACCCTGCGGTCCCACTACCCCTCCCGGATGTCTCCCATCCCCGGAAGCAGCCAGGCCCAGCGGCATCCCAGTTCCCTTTTCTCAAGGCAAAGAAGGGTCCGTGGGTAAACTGGCTTGGTATTCCCAACCCTCCCGCCCCCCCAAAAATGCCTGGGCCTGGCTTCCTGCCAAACCCGCAGCAGCGCAGGTTACCCGGGGTTGGAAGGCGCCGCTCGCTGCTGGGCGGGGCGGGCTGCTGCAGACTCGGCGGTGGGGTCTGCGTCTGAAACGGCGGCGGCGGCTCGGCGTCCGGGGGCCTGAGGCCCGGAGTGGGGCCGGGCAGAGGGGCGCAGCGTCGCCGCTTCGGGGAGCCGGGGCTCAGCAGCGCAGCCTCGAACTCCATGGGCCGCTTCAGCGTCGCCCCACACGCCATGCCGCTGAGGGGCCAGGGACCGGGAGCGGACGCGACGGTAACTGCGGCCCAAGATCCGGCTCCTCAGCGGGGCTCCCCAGCCAAGCCGGCTCCAATGGCGCCTCTAGCACCCGGCAGCAGCGTTGGCCCCGCCTTCTGTGACGTCATGGGCGCTCGCCACCGCCCGGCAGAGGGGGGCAGGCCGGAAGAGGGCAGCTCTGCGAGGCTGGTCAGCGCCGGCCGGGCCCGCGGCGCCCCTGCTGAGGAAATGGAACGGTCTGGGCGGAGAGCGTGGTCACCAAGCAACACTGGGAAGGCCCCCACCCCCACCTCCGCCCCTCCCAGGGCCCCAGCCCTCCCCCCAGCTCTGGGGCCGTCGCACCCGGGTGGCCCCTAAGGTTTTCTCACCTGCACTGCGCAGGCGTGGGGGAGGGGAAGCTTGAAGGGGCCTGATGAGGGTCCATGGGGGTCTGGTGATTCCAAGAACCTCCTTCTAGGCCGCTCTTGTCCCCATGATGAAAGAGGGTGATTGTTAAAGGTCATCAAGGGCATTCCGCTGAGCCCTGGGAAGTCTGCACATCAAGTATCAGAGGATGGGCTTTAGGAAGTCCATGAACCCCATGAAATTATTTGCAGATTTGTGGGGTGGGAGCGAGGGTGGGGGTGTTTGCGGGAGTATTTTTGAGATAGCTGACCCATACCTTAAGCAGCTCCTCAGAGGGATCTGTTACTTTAAGAAAAGTTGAGAAACACACACACACACACACACACGCACGCACGCACACACACACACACACACAGCACCCACTGGCTTAAACCGTCTTAAGAATGGCTTCAGAGTGTTAAGAACTTCAACTGGTAGCTGATTTGCCATCCTTCCCATCTGACTTGGCAGCTCAGGTTTTTCCTCGTCTTTCTGAACTCTCCACAATACCAGCTGTAAAGTGCTTTTGATATTCTGGAAACATAAATAGATAATAGGAGGGTTCTGCTTTCTGAAACTCTGTGTGCCTGTATTTTTCTGGGGAGCAGTTCCGATGTTTTCAACAAATCATCAAAGGGATCTGTGATCCAAAAAAGGTTAAAGCCTTTCTGTAACTTTTCATATCTATTATATATTGAATAATGACCATGACTCCTGGGATCTGTCTTCAGCGTATCTCCAGGATTTTTCAGAACAGTCCCGAATTTAAGATATTCACTTCTATTAGCGCATATGCTAATATGCGCTACAGTAGATCAATGTGCTACAGTATTTGGGTTGGGGAATATGGGCATACTACCTCAGTCTCCATTCATTGTTCTTTTTTCTATTGCTTTTCTCTGGGTCCTCTTCAGTTACTAGAAATTCTTTTTTTTTTTTTTTTTCCTTCCTGCTCCTTGTGGAACAGGGCTACCCCATAGGCAGTGTGCCTGGAGTAACCTCTACAAATTCTTTAAATATCATAACATTGGGCATGTATTTTTGCAATTTTATCTTCGTAAAATTGCAGAAATAATTCTAAAATCAGCATACTAAATGTTAATTTTATCTCCTTTCTTGTCCATAAGAGCATAAAGGGGGTTTACAATAGGCTAGAAAACTAGAAATAGAATATTAGGGCCAGAGAAAAAGGAGATCATGCTGGGCGTGGTAGCTCACGCCTGTAATCCAAGCACTTTGGAGGCCAAGGCGGGCGGATCACCTGAGGTCAGGAGTTCAAGACCAGCCTGACCAACATGGTGAAAACCCGTCTTTAAAAAATTTAAAAAAAAGAAAAAGAAAAATGAGATCACAATTATTTTGGGGTTAAACATGACTGTCACTGAATTTGAAATGTAGTGCTCATCTGAGCATGGTGGCTGATGCCTGTAATCCCAGCACTTTGGAGGCTGAGGCAGGTGGATCACTTGAAGCTAGGAGTTTGAGACCAGCCTGGACAACATTGTGAAACCCTGTCTCTACTAAAAATACAAAAACTACCCGGGCGTGGTGGTGCACACCTGTAATCACAGCTACGGGGGAGGTTTACGGGGCAGAATCACTTGGACTCCCCACCTTGAGATCGTGCCACTGTACTCCAACTTGGGAGACAGAGTGAGACCCTCTCTCAAAACAAACAAACAAACAAACAAAAAGCAATAGAAAAAAAGAGAAAGGAAGGAAGGAGTGAAGGAAGGAGGGTAGGTAGTTCTCAGCTTCCTGGATGCTAGGGAAAAAATGAAAACACAGTATATGTTAAATAGATTTTGTCATCTGAAAGGAATAAGTTAATCAGAAGAGACATCATAGATTTTTTTTTGTGTTTCGCATAACCAAACTCTAAAGGTAGTTTCTAATATGATTTTATTAGGAAACAGTGAATGATTTAATAAAGCAATTAGGAAGATTTAAACAACAAATGCAAAAGGAAAATTCATACGGATACTTTCTGTTATGGCTAATGAAAGCCAAGGACATAAAAAGCAACCTAGTAATGTTTTTTTATTTGTTTGTTAGTTTTGAGACAGAGTTTTGCTGAAGTGCAGTGGGGTGATCTCAGCTCACTGCAACCTCTGCCTCAGGGTTCAAAAAATTCTCCTGCCTCAGCCGTCCTAGTAGCTGGGATTATAGGTGTGTGCCACCATGCCCATCTAATCTTTGTATTTTCAGTAGAAACAGGGTTTCTAGAAATCCTGATCTTGAACTCCTGATCGCAAGTGATCTGCCCGCCTTGGCCTCCAAAAGTGCTGGGATTACAGGTGTGAACCATTTCGTCTGACTTAGTGATGGTTTTTTTTTGTTTGTTTGTTTTTTGAGATGGAGTTTCCCTCTTGTTAACCAGACTCGAGTGCAATGGCACGATCTCGGCTCACTGCAACCTCCGCCTCCTGGGTTCAAGCAATTCTCCTGCCTCAGCCTCCCTAGTAGCTGGGAGTACAGGCGTGCACCACCATGCCCAGCTAATTTTTGTATTTTTCAGTAGAGACAGGGTTTCACCATGTTGACCAGGATGGTCTCGATCTCTTGACCTCGTGATCCACCCGCCTCAGCCTCCCAAAGTGCTGGGATTATAGGCGTGAGCCACCGCGCCTGGCCGTGATGGTTATTTTTTAAGGGGCTTGTCTAATGTGGGCCAAGTAAATTGCCTTCTTATGGTGTAAACAGGTCCTAAGTTAGAGCTTAGAAGGTTTGAAAAGTATGCCCCTTGGGTAGTCATTCTAAATAACACTTTTTTTTTTTTTTTAATTTTAGAGATAGGGTCTTACTCTGTGATCTAGGCTGGAGTGTAGTAGTGCAACCATAACTCACTGCAGCCCTGAAAACTCCTGGGCTTAACCTCCCAAGTAGTTAGGACTCTGCAGTACCACACCTGGCTAATTTTTCAACTTTAAGTTAAATTTGCTAAATTTGTTGTAGAGACAGAGGTCTCACTATATTACCAGTGCTGGTCTCCACCTCCTGGCCTCCCGGGATTACAGGCATGAACCACTGTGCCCAAGACTTCTATAAGCTAGGGTTTTACTAAGCTTTGATAGTCACTGTCTTCTCTGTGATCCTTTAAAACTTTTGAGTGTACCTTGTAATATTAGTGTTTTAAAAGAGGAAGTTGGCCAGCTGTGGTGGCTCATGCCTGTAATCCCAGCACTTTGTGGGGGCCAAGGTGGGTGGATCACCTGAGGTCAGGAGTTTGAGACCAGCCTGGCCAACATGGTGAAAGCCTGTTTGTACTAAAAATACAAAAATTAGCCTGGTGTGTGACACACACCTATAGTCCCAGCTACTTGGGAGGCTGAGGCAGGAGAATCTCTTGAACCTAGGAGGCAGAGGTTGCAGTGAACTGAGATTACACCGCTGCACTCCAGCCTGGGTGACAGAGCAAGACTCCATCTCAAAAATAAATAAGTAAATAAAAAAGGAAGTTATAATTTGTGTATCTGACTATGCCTCAAAACTATAAATCCTTGAGAATAACGGCCAGGCCTTCTTCATCTGTGTTTTTCCACTCCCAATACAGTGTTTGAATGCAGTAGGGGTAGGTGTAGAATATATACTGGTCAAAAGAAGAATTGGGGCCACGCATGAGGGCTCACACTTGTAATCCAGCACTTTGGGAGGTCAAGGCAGGTGAATCACTTGAGGCCAGGAGTTCAAGACCAGCCTGGCCAACATGGTGAAACTCCATCTCTACTAAAAATACAAAAATTAGTGGGTCTGGCAGCGCATGCCTATAATCCCAGCTACTCAGGAGGCTGAGGCATGAGACTCGCTGGAACCCAGGATGCAGAGGTTGCAGTGAGCAGAGATCAAACCACTGCACTCCAGATTGGGCAACAAGCAAGGCTCTGTCTCAAAAAAAAAAAAAATGGCAATATCTCAAGGTTGGAGGTTGGTCTCTCTTTCTCTGAAAGCTGACAGTCCACATTGCTGAGTGTGGGTGGATTCAAATGATCGAGAAACCAAACGAGTAGATGGTATATCCTATTATATGCTGTTGATGACAGAGGCCTAACCATAAAGATGTCCTTCAGGGAGCTCTGAAGTAGTCACACAGTTTAGTATCTCCTTATGAGATCACCATAGTCCATGTTTGTTTTGCTTTGCATATCCAGGTCCTTGGCCAGTTATACACAAGCTCACACATACACATACATTATTGAGTATCTTTTGTGTGCTAGGCATTGCACTATCTTAGTATCATGGTTGAGGATACTATGGTATGAAAAGAGGGGCCCCTTCCTTCCTTCCTAGGGGCCTCGACTGTTAGAGATGACAGATGTTAATCAAATAATCACAACAACAGATATGTAACTGTAAACGATGACGAGTACTATGAAGGAAAGGACAGGATGTGATTAAAGTCAGGAGTCCTACCCTGTCTTGCAGAGCAATAAAAACTTCCTTGAAGAAAGGACATTTGAACTAAGAACTGATGAATCAGTTGGAGCTAATTAAGCAAAAAGGACAGAGACAGCAGAGGGGACAGCACATATGAAGGCCTGTGATAGAAGAGACCATAGTGTGAGGAATCAAAATCCGTCTCCAGTGGCTGTGGTCCAGAGGATGAATTTGGAGAGTCAGGGAGAAAAAACTAGTGAGGAAGGCAGAAGAAGGAGTTTAAATATGATCAGAAATTACATCTGAAGTTCCTGGCTGCTTCCTTGAAAACAGTTTGGAGGAGAACAGGGAGGGATGAAAGAAATCAATAAAGAGCTTACTGTATCCGTCCAGATGCACCCCTTGCTGTGTTAGTTTTGTAATATTACAGGAACCTCCCACTTCCAGGCACACACAAATTCTTTCATATCCTTACTGAGGAGAAGGGGGTGTTTTTATACTGGTTTACCTTGTGAGAGCTCAGCAAGAGATCTGAGGCTCTGCCTATTTACTGGTGCCAGGGGTATTGGGACTGAAGGAAAGAAAGACACTATCTTCCAAAATCTTCCAGGATTCTTTTTCCAAAGTTTCCAAGGGAATTGTCTATATTTGCATTCTCTTTTTTTGTACCTCCCACTCACCACCCTGACCTACGTCTATTTGACCTGTGCCCTTCCCATTCCACTAAAACAAGGTCACCAACACTCTCCACGCCCACACTATGAGGAAAGTAGATAGAAATGAACGAAGTTTAGGCGATTAAATCAGCAGACCTTGGTGAGGATTAGGTATGGAGGTAAGGGAGATTGACTAGGCTACCGGCTTTCCCAGCACGATATTCTGAGAAAGTTTTCATTGGAAAACGCAGACTGAGGAGGAAAGTAAGTTTTGTTTTGGACATGTTGTATTAGAGGTTCCTTTAAAGCCTCACTTGGGATTCTCAAGTGGAGGTATTTGTATGTAAATATGCGGGTCTGGAATTCAAGAGAGATCTGTATTGGAGAAAAAAATTCAGGTGAGTCATTGGTGGAAAAATGGTTACTGAAGTTGTAGGGGCAGCTGGGGTTGTCTAAGGTGGAAGTTCTTAGCCTTTCTTTGTGTACCATACACCCCTTCTCTGAATGTTTTTACCTGCATAAAATAAAATACATATGATTGCAGAGGAACAGAGCTATAATAAAATATGTATGTTTATATATTCATTTATATATTTTATGTTTACATAATTATATGTTTACGTATTAATATATGTTATATATAATAAATTTCAGATAGTACATTAATATCCATTGGAGGCCAGGATCGGTGGCTCACACCTATAATCCCAAGCACTTTGGGAGGCCCAGGCAGGCAAATCACCTGAGGTCGGGAGTTCGAGATCAGCCTGGCCAACATGGTGAAACCCTGTCGCTACTAAAAATACAAAAATTAGCCGGGTGTGGTGGCACAGGCCTGTAATCCCAGCTACTCCAGAGGCTGAGACAGGAGAATTGCTTGAACTCTAGAGGTGGAGGTTGCAGTGAGTTGATATCGTGCCACTGCACTCCAGCCTGGGTTACAGAGCAAGACTCTGTCTCAAAAAAACAAAAAAATCCATTGGATATCTATTGTATACTGATAGACTATGGAAATACATATATTTCTCATTGGATATTGATAGACTCTCTGGAGATACATAATAAAATAGCTAAAACAAATAATTGAAATGGAAGATACGGCTGTGCACAGTGGCTCATGCCTGCAATCCCAGAACTTTGGGAGGCTGCGGCAGGTGGATCACCTGAGGTCAGTGTTCGAGACCAGCCTCGTCAACGTGGTGAAACCCCGTCTTTAGTAAAAGTACAAAAATTAGCCGGAAGTGGTGGCACATAGCTGTAATCCCAGCTATGGAAAGACTAAGGCAGGAGAATCGCTTGAACCCAGGAGGTGGAGGTTGTAAAGAGTTCAGATCATATCAATGCATGCCAGCCTGGAAAAAAAAGAAAAAAGGAAAAAAGCAAGGAAAAGGATACAGTAGCATCAGCAAGGTAAAATAAATAATCAACATAATAAAAATTGGCAGAACTAAAGTGTTATAAATTAGTGCTAAATGTAAAGAAACAGAATTATCCCACTAAAAGAGACAGTCAGATTGAATTAAAAACAAACCCAGCTGGACGCGGCGGCACACACTTGTAATCTCAGCACTTTGGGAGGCAGAGGCGGGTGGATCACAAGGTCAGGAGTTCAAGATCAGCCTGGCCAACATAGTGAAACCCTGTTGCTACTAAAAATACAGAAATTAGCTGGGCATGGTGGTGGGTGCCTGTCTTCCCAGCTACTCTGGAGGTTAAGGAAGGAGAATTGCTTGAACCTGGGAGATGGAGGTTGCAGTGAGCCGAGATTGCGCCATTGCACTCCAACCTGGGTGACAGAGCTAGACTCCCTCTCAAAACAAACAAACAAACGACCCAACTATGTACTGTATGCAAGGAACAGATTTAAAACACAGTGATAAAAGGAAAAAAACAAAGAAGTTGGCAAGGCATACCTTGGAAATGCAAATAAGGGAAAGGAGGAGAGGCAGTGTGAATATCAGGAGAAACCTAAAGCAAAAGTACTAAACGGGATGATATGTAATAACAAAAGGCCTAATTTAAAGTTTTAATAATCATAATCCGAGCATCATGACAGCTAAATATATAAAACAAAAACCATTTGTCTGGGCAAGGTGGCTCACGCCTGTAATCGCAGCACTTTGGGAGGCTGAGGCCGGTGTATCACTTGAGGTCAGGAGTTCAAGACCAGCCTGGCCAACATAATTAAACCCTATTACTGTGAGCCCAAATGGCGCCACTTCAATCCAGCCTGGGTGACAGAGTGAGACTGTCTCAAAAAAAGAAAGAAAGAAAGAAAGAAAACCAAACCAAAACAACAATAACAACAACAAACTATTAGAAAGGCAAGGAGAAAAAAAAAGAAAAAAAATTTGGCATGAAGTACAGAAAACAAAAAGACAGAAAAACAAAGAAAGCAAGGCAAGGAGAACTTGATAAAATTACAATTATACTGTGATTAAACAGATTTAGTACTGACTAATAGGCAAAAAAAGAAGAATTGAGGAGCTGAATAAACAAAGTTGATTTAATAATCATTTATGAGGCAGGGCGTGGTGGCTCATGCCTGTAATCCCAGCACTTTGGGAGGCCAAGGCAGGCAGATCACCTGAGGTCAGAGTTTGAGACCAGCCTGGTCAACATGCTGAAACATGTCTCTACTAAAAATACAAAAATTAGCCAGGTGTGGTGGTATATACCTGTAGTCCCAGCTCCTCCTCAGGAGGCTGAGGCAGGAGAATTGCTTGAACCCAGGAGGTAGAGGTTGCAGTGAGCCAAGATCCTGCCATTGCACTCCAGCCTGGGCAACAGAGCGAAACTCTTATCTCAAAAGAAAAAAAAAGGAAGAAAGAAATTAAAAGAAGTGGGGTACAGTAGCTCACACCTATAATCCCAACACTTTTGGGAGGTCAAGGCAGGAGGATTGCTTG
>CAUYQU010042995.1:0-45584 GCA_963574635.1 Cheracebus regulus | reverse complement strand
GTTTGGCTTTCTGTTCTTGTGTCAGTTTGCTGAGAATGATGGTTTCCAGATTCATCCAAGTCCCTACAAAGGACACGAACCCATTGCTTTTTATGGCTGCATAGATTTTGATTTTGTTACACAAAGCAGTCTTAATTTTTGTCATTTGGAAAACAAGTAACACTTGTGGCACTTTACTCTTCCATGTGGAACATCCAGCATCCATTCACATATTAGAGCCATGCTCATGTACCAAGCAAAGAGGGTATATATTGTTTGAATGTTAATGTAACATGTAGGCACATTTCTAAAATTGACTTGAATTATTTTTTACTTGAAAGAATTTTAAATGCCTTTGACAATCTATTGTATTTGTATTTCTAAAGAAAAAAAATTGTATGCAACCAACTTAATTGAGTAAACAAATTCAAGTCATTCCCAAAAATAAACATTATTTTTAACATTAAAATTTATGTATCATAAAATGATACATAAATTCTGAGAAATTACTATTATTAACTTTAAAAGATAGGAGTCTGGAGTGGACTCCTAAAATTAACTCAAATTTTTTTTTGTCTATTTGTGTAGGACAATAACTGAATAAGATGGTTAATCATCATTGAACTGATTTTTTTTTTTAAGCAAACTATTTAAAGAGGCACTGCAACCTCTGTAGCTGCAGATAAAGGGTCGACTTGTTACAGTTGTTGCCAGATTCTAAGTCCAGGTAAGAACTGTTGAATTTCTCTCATTTTAACATTTCTTTTGTGTAAGAAATGTTCACAAATTTCAGGGAAAAATTTTTTGATGGTCATGACAAATATTAAACACTTTATGTTCTGCTTCTTCATAGAGATATTTTTAAGAGGTGGTAAATATCTCTTCTGGAAATAGATGAAACTCAGGTTTATATATACTTGAAGAAAAATTAGAGAAATTCATATCTTTATAAATAAAAACTAAAGTTTGAAGTCTTGTTCCTATTACTTTATAGACAAATGAAATTTCAAGTATGAAATAGTGAACCTCTAGTTAACCTCTTAAAATATGCTACAATTATTTTCATCAAGTGCATAGAATTATGAGACTAGACTTGCTATTTCTTTTATTTCATTTTAACTGGATAACTTGATAACTGGGGGTGGAGGAAAGCGTGCAGTGAGAAAGAATTGGCAAACATAAAGAAGTAGAACGTGTCTCAAGTTTATTTACCCACCTCACTTTCTTAGTTTCAACTCAAATTCGATTTAGGGTGAAAATAGATTTTCTAGATTATTTATTCTCTGATTAAATGAGAAAAAAAATTTTTTTAGCATAGTTCTTGACACATTCAGTGCTCAATAAGTATCAGCTCCCTTCTCTCATTCAGGCAGTTGTCTTCCCTAATAAGAAAATTGTTTTTATTGTGAAAGTAAGATGGGGATGCAGGAAGTCTCCCCTATAAAAGGTCTGCAAAGTTATAAAATGCTGTATTTTTTCTGTTTTCTTCCTCAATGACAGAGGCACATGCAAGAAACTGAGTCATTTGGTCCACGCTTCTTTTTTGACCCCTTAAATGGAAAAAGCTTGAGAGAGATAAGGAGGGGGCTGGTAAGATTCTGCCCTCTGCTGCTTCCCAATCAAAGAAAGAACTGATCTGTCCCGATCCAAGAAGAGTTGCAATGTGGCATCCAAATGCCTGTGACTCTGTCTTATATTGTGTCTCCAAAATTCAAATATGTAAAACATTTGGAGCTCAGAAAAAAAAAGTTAACTGTCTACAACTAAGAATTTAAAATTCCACAGTGAAGTAGAAAGTGTGGTATTTAGTCAAGACTAAAGTAGTATTTCAATTTTGTGGGAACTTTTCATTTACTTGTTATAACTTAACCTTTCTGAGAAATGAAGAAAAAAATGCCCACATTTCTAATTATTTTTTCTAGATATTTTATTTGTAAGACATGTGTGGAATTTGCTGAGAGAGTAGGAGAAATCCAGAGAAAAGTAATGATTATACAGTTATATTCTCCAGTGATACAGGAGAGTGAGAAAGGTTATTTCAACTGGGAAAATATCAACGATGTATGATTTGGATTGGCAATACAAACAAGAGGATGAGGAAGGACATTTCAAGTTGGGAAGAAACATATGAGAGGGCAGAGAGCTTTCTTCTTGGGACAGTGGTTCCATAAGGGCTGATGGGTGTATTGGGAAGTGGGACTAAAAACAAGAACCAGGCTTATGTCATGAAGACCTTCAATTATGATACTTTTAATTCATATGATGTGAGGAATCTTTGAAAGAGTCTGGGCATGACTGTAATATGCATAGAATAGAAGGAAGACTGGGAGACAGGACAACCAGAAGTTAACCAACTGAGATAAACAAAGCTCGGAGCAGTGAGGCTATAGCCCTCAAGCTTCAAGAATATTTGTATAATAGAAAGAAAAAAGAAGTGTAAAGGTGAAGAAGAACTATCCACCTTACAAATCATTGAAAGACAATTGTGATTGTAAAATTAATACCTTAAAGAAAAAAAAATTCCTAACATTTAAATTATGAAGAAACAGAAAGACATATTTGTGAAAAAAGTAGCGTGAAATTGAGAGTTGCCATAAACTTGAAAATATTAAACTACTGATTTTTTTCTAACCTCACTCCTCTCAAGAACTGGACATACCAGGTGCAGTCATACATAAAACACATGAGAAAAATGAAGTAATTGGAGTTTACTTAGATGTACATAGGCATGAGTTTCTGCATTTATGTATACATTTATATATATTCACATATACATAAGTGATAAATACTGAGATATTTTTTATTTTTATATTTATGCACTGTCATTAATATACATTGTGATGTTTAAAATATTTACATGGTTGTACTATATAGATAAATAATTATTCATTAATGAAAACATTTTATTCATTAAATACTTGATTTATTTGTTGAGTAAATTAATAAAAAATAGATTGATTTTTATTATTCACAGATTTCATGTTAACAAATTTGTCTACTTACTAATTTGTGACACCAATATTAATAGAGCTAGGCTTTTGTGGTCATTCACTTGCAAGAGCAGAGTGGTGAAAAATTTGAGTTGCCATTTTTCTCAGCTGAGGTTGTGAATCACAAAAATCTTAGACAGATCTCAGTTAATTTTATTTTGCCAAGGTTGTGGACGTGCACTGGTGACACGGCCTCAGGAAGTCCTGATGACATGTGCCCAAAGTAGTCAGAACAGTTTGGTTTTATACATTTTAGGGAGACATGAGACATCTATTAACATATGCAAGGTGAACATTGGTTTGGTCCAAAAAAGCGGGACAACTTGAAGCAAAGACAGGACAACTCAAACTGGGAAGGGGGCTACCAGGTCATGGGTAGATAAGAGAAAAATGGTTGCATTCGAGTTTCTGATTAATCTCTCCAAAGGAGGCAATAAGATATGCATTTACCTCTGTGAGCAGAGGGGTGATGTTGAATAGAATGGGAGGCAGGTTTGCTCTAAGCAGTTCCCAGCTTGCCTTTTCCCTTTAGTTTAGTGATTTTGTGTCCCCAAGATTTATTTTCCATTCATGTGGTCAAACAAGGTAACGATCTGCCTTGTCTCAGTTCACATTCTGTAAACAAGTGTACTTTTCATGGTCTATTTATTGCCACCTTTTTGGCATTTTTGTGCTTTGTGTTGCTGAGTTTACTATTTTAAATGGGCCCCAAGCATAGTGCTGATGTGCTGTTCAGTGTTACTACCTGCAAGAGGACCTGACAGAAAAGATTTGTGTGCTATATAAGCTTCCTTCAGTGCTATTGGTCGCTAACTCAATGTTAGTAGATTAACAGCGTATATTAAATAAAGTGTCTTTAAAGAGAAACATACATGAAACAAGGTTATGTATTGACAGACTGACTAAAATGCGACAAGAGGCATGCAGGCACCTAACCTTGTATTGCTCCTAGGAACAATGACTCAGTATTTGCTGATTCAGGGTTCTCAGCAACTTTATAGACCATAACTACAGCAAACAGTGAGACACAAATGTACATATAACATGTACTAGACATATGGTATAATTGGTGCCCTATTAAGAATCATATATCTGTGCTATATTTGTCAATTTATGTAGATACATCCATATGCATTATAGACATATGTATGAACAAGAATACATTTCTAAACCTCACTGAAGAACCCACTTAAAAGCCTGAATCAAAGTAAAATGTTGACTCATTTTACTAGCCTTTAAAATAGTGGGTTAGGCCTGAACTCAAGCTGGGAAAAGAGCCTCCACTGTTAGAACATAGAATAGAATGTGGCTTGGGTTCATGTCCTGGCCTGAGCACTGGACACCCCTCCTTTCCCAAGACTGGACTGGGAAGGATATGACCTGGTAACCAGCCACAGCTTTCCCTGTGTGCAGTCTCATGGCCTAGAATGTCTGGAATGGCTCAGTGATCTGAGTGTAGATGGTGTGGAAGAAGCCTTACAGATTGGGCTTGCTCCTAGGGCAGACATCAGAGGGTCACCCACTAGGTCAGGGGAGAACATGCTGGCAGACCCAGAAGCCATCTGTGGGGCTGAAAATCCTGGGCCATGGGTGCCATACTGGTTCACACCTGCAGTGTGCCCTGTCAGGGGATCCTCTGCCCTTGAGCCACAGTACTTTCAGACTACCCACAGACATACTCCACAACTTGTTCTGACTTTGACAAGCACAGGGGACTGGCAGGACCTTGCAAAGTCGTGGGGCTTCTGGTGAACTAATTTTGTTGTAGACTTCCAATGCCCAAACTTGGATCAAAGAAAACATGGTAGTACAACAGCATTTAAAGGGGATACCACCAAGGCCCGGGAAAAAACTTGGAGAAGGCATCTTCTCTTGCCCCCTACACCTTCTCCTCAGATTACTGTATTATCCGCACTTATATATAGAAAGTGCAGGCAGGGCGGGGCATGGTGGCTCGCGCCTGTAATCCCAGCCAGGAGATCGAGACCATCCTGGCTAACATCGTGAAACCCTGTCTCTACTAAAAAATACTAAAAAATTAGCCAGGCATGGTGACATGCACCTGTATTTCCAGCTACTTGGGAGGCTGAGGTAGAAGAATCACTTGAACCCAGGAGGTGGAGGTTGCAGTTTGCCGAGATCAAGCCATTGCACTCCAGCTTGGGCGACAGAGCAAGACCCTGCCTAAAAAAATAAATAAATAAATAAATAAAAGCAACTGAGAAAAAGCCTAACTGCCAGCCTTTAATCTCAAGTGCCATCTACTGGACTGCAGCCCAAATAACACCACCTTCAGCATATAATGGCTGTGAAATCCACCACAGGAACTCATCCACAATCAAGGGACCTGTGAAAAAGCTTGGTCCACTGAAAACACTTGAAACAAAGGCAATGAATTGTACACACGTACACAACAGTCAAACCCTCAAGGGGAAAGAAAAACCAGCTCCATTCAAATGACATCAAATTCAAAAAGAAAAATAAACTTCAGTTTCTTCAGATAATAAGAAATCAATGCAAGAACTCTGGCAATACAGAAAGCCAGATTGTTTTGTTACCTCTAAGTGATTACACTAGTCCCTAGCAGTAGATCTTAACCAGATTGTTATGTCTGAAATGACATATAAAATTCAGAATCTGGAGGGCAAGGACACTCAACCAGATCCAAGATAAATTTGAAACCCAATAAGAAGAACCATAAAAATAACCCATGATTTGAAAAATAATATGGCTACATTAAGAAACAGCCAAACTGGACTTCTAGAATTAAAAAATAGAACGCTACAGCAATTTTAAAAAACAATTTGAAGCCTTTACAATGTAATAGACCAAACAGGAAATAATTTCAGAGCTCAAAATATTGTGGATCAATCCACTCAGACAAAAAGAAAAAAATATTTTTAAGTGAACAAAGCCTTTGGGAAATATGAGATTATTTAAATAATCCAAATTTATGACTCATTATTATTCCTGAGAGACAAGGAATGAAAGTAAGCAACTTGGAAAACATATTTAAGAATATAATTCACAAGAATTGCCCCCATCTTGTTAGAGAGGTTGGCAGGGAAATACAAGAAATTAAGAGAACTACTGCAAGATACTATACAGGAAGACCATTCCCAAGGCACATGATCATCAGATTTTCCAAGGTCAAAATGAAAGAAAAAAACAGATAGGTGCCTAGAGAAAAGGATAATTGCACCTATAAAAGAAATTCCATCAGATTAATATCAGACTTCTCAGCAGAAACCTTATAAGCCAGGAGAGACTGGGGGCCTACTTTTAGCATTCTTAAAGAAAAGAAATTCCAACTAGTAATTTCCTATGCCACCAAATTAAGCTTCATATGTCAAAGAGAAATAAAATATTTTCCAGACAAGCAATTGCTAAGGGATTGTGATACCACTAGATGAGCCTTATGCTTAAGAGAGTTCTGAACATTGAAACAAAAGAATGATACCTTCTATCACAAAAACACACGTAATTACATATTTGCAAGACCCTGTAAAGAAACCGCATAATCAGGACTACAAAGCAATCAGCTAACAACATCATGGTAGAAACAAAACCTTACATATAAATATTAACCTTAAATATAAATAGTCTAAACATTCCACTTAAAAGACACAGATTGGCAAACTGAAATTAAAAAAAAAAAAGACCCAAGTATCTGCTGTCTTCAAGAGACCCATCTCACATGTAATGACAGCTATAGGCTCAAAGTAAAGGCTTAAATAAAGATCATTCATGCAAATGGAAAAAAAAAGCAGGAGATCATTATTTTTGTATTAGATAAAACAGACTTTCAACCAAAAACAGTTAAAAAAGATAAAGAAGATCATTACATCATAATAAAGGGTTCAACTCAACAAAAAGTTTTAACTATTCTAAATATATACACATTAAAAGTTGGACAACGTGGATTTATAAAACAATTACTACGAGACCTACAGAAAACTTGGATAAACATTAACCGTGGAGAACCTTGATAACCCATTGACAGCATTAGACAGATCCTCAAGATGAAAAAGTGACAAAGAAATTTTGGATTTAAATTTGATACCTCACCAATTAGACCTAGTAGACATATGTCTATGTATCACCCAACAACTACAGAATGCACATTTTTCTTATCTGTACAAAAACATACCCTAAGATTGACCGCTTGCTTAGTCACTGAGCAAATCTCAAAAAATTCAGTAACACTGAAATCATACCAAGTATCTTAGATCACAGTGAAATAAAAATAGTAATCAATACCAAAAGGAACTCTTAAAAGCACAAAATATGTAGAAACTTTAAAAAATGCTCCTGAATACCTTTTGTACAAATAATAAAATTAAGTCAAAGATCAAAGAATTATTGGAAACAAATGACAATTGTGACACAACATACTAAAACCTCTGGAATAGACCCCAAACACTAAGAAAACAGTTTTTACCCCTAAACGCCTGCATTAGCAAGATAGAAAGATCTCAGGTTAACAGCCTAATGTCACTCCTAAAGGAATTAGAAAAATGAGAACTAAACCTAAACCTAGAAGAAGAAAATAAATAATTAAAATCAGAGCAAAACATTTAGATTTCATTTAGAAATTGAGACCACAAAAACTATTCAAAGGATCAACAAAACAAAAATTTGGTTATTTGGAAGGATAAACAAGATCAATCCACCACTGGCTGGATGAACAAAGAAATAAAGAAGATCCAAATAAGCACAACCAGAAATGACAAAAGTGACATTACAACCATTCATAAAAGAGCTTCCTAGACTGCTATGAACATCTTTATGGCCATAAACTAAAAAATATAGAGAACATAGGTCCATTCCTGGAAACATACAACCTCCCAAGATTGAACGAGGAAGGAATAGAAACTCTGAACAGACCAATAATAAATTATAAAACTGAATCAGTAGTAAAAAGCCTACTAACTAGAAACGTCCTGAAGCAGATAGATTCAGAGCTGAATCCTACCAGACATATAAAGAAGAGCTGATACCAATTCTACTATAACTATTTCAAAAAAAATTGAGGAGGAGGGATTTCTCTCTATCTCAGTCTATGAAACCAGAATCATCCGGATGCCAAAATCTGGCAAAGACACAACACAAAAAGAAACTTGCAGGCCAATATTTCTGATGAACGCAGATGTAAAAGACTTTAACAGAGTACTAGCCAAGAAAATCTAGCAACACATTATAAAGTTAGCACAATCGAGTGGGCTTTATTCCTGCAATAGAAAATAGTTAAACATATGCAAATCAATAAATGTGATTCACAACATAAACACAATTTAAAACCAATACTATATAATAATTTTAGAGAAAAATTATGTAATAAAATGCAACATTCCTTTATAATTAAAAACCCTTAACAAGTTAGGCATTGAAGAAATATACCTCAAAATAATAAAAGCCATCTATGACAAACCCACAACCAATGTCATACCAAATAGGCTAAAGTTGGAAGCAGTCTCTCTAAGCACTGGAACAAGAGAAATGTGTCCACTGTCACCACTGCTATTCAACATAGTACTGAAGGTTCTAGCTAGAGCAATCGCACAAGAAGAAATAAAAGGCATCCAAATAGGAAAAGGGAAAGTCAAATTATCTGTTCTTGTTAAATATATGATTCTATGTGTAGAAAATGGTAACAATTCCTCAAAAATACCTGATTTTAAAACTGCAGTAGCCCTTCCCCTAGCCCTGGGGGCGCAGGGCCGCCAAAGCCACGCAACGTGGGCTCACGCGCCAGCCTTTGTCTCCTGGGCGCGAGCCGCTGCAGCCCCACACCCGCTGCTTTGTGCCGCAGCGCGGGGGGCACCAGGACACGGGCTGAGGGGTGCAGAGCCGGAGGGCGCAGCCTCAGCATGGTTGTGAGGGTCTGGGAGCTCCTGGAGCTCTTCCTGCAGAGCCCGCTGGTGACCTGGGTGAAAACTTTTGGCCGATTCGGAAGTGGACACCCAGGACAACCTGACTATGTACATGGATTTAGGGGACGGCATCTTTTTGAACCAAATCATGCAGCAAATAAATTCCAGGCCCACAAATCAATGCATCAATAAGCACGCCAACAGTGATGTGAACCTTTGCATTCAGAATTTGACCATCTTGGTGAGAAACATTAAGACCTACTACCAGGAAGTTCTCCAGCAGCCGATTGTAATGAATTTGTCCAATATTTTGATGATTGGCAGAGGCCCACTATCTGGAAAGAGCATGGAGAAAATCGGGAAGGTGCTGCTGCTGGTGCTGGGCTGTGCAGTCTAGTGTGAGAGGAAAGAGGAGTTCATTGAAAGGATCAAACAGCTGGATGTCGAGACCCAGGCTGGCATCGTGGCCCATATCCAGGAGATGACTCACAACCAGGAAAACATGTTTGACCTGCAGTGGCTGGAGCTGCCTGACGTGGCCCCAGAGGAGCTGGAGGCCCTCTCCAGGAGGGAGCATGGTGCTCCACCTGAGGAGGCTTATCGACCAGCGGGACAAGTGCACCAAGCTAATCCTGGACCTCACTCAGGAGCAGGACTACCTGCAGGCACAGCACCCACCCAGCCCTGTCAAGTCCTCCAGCACTGACTCCAGTCCCAGCCCCACCAGCAGCCTCTCCAGTGAGGACAAGCAACACCTGGCTGTGGAGCTGGCCGACACCAAGACCAGCCTGAGGTGCGTCAGGCAGGAGCTGGAGGAGAAGACAGAGCAGCTCATGGACACCAGGCACGAGGTGGACCAGCTGGTGCTGGAGCTGCAGTAAGTCAAGCAGGAGAACATCCAGCTAGCGGCAGATGCTGGGTCTGCTCATGCCTATTGAGAGGAGCTGGACTCCCTGTGGGAGAAGGTGAACCACATAGAGAGGCTGGAGCTGGAGCTGACCTGCTGTAAGGAAAAGCTGCATGATGTGGACTTCTACAAGGCCCAGGACACAGATAAGAAATGATTTGAGGAGATACTGGAAGAAGACATAGCCCTTTAGATTGCACAGAAGCAGAGCATGAACAAATCTGCCCACCTTGGCTGGGAGCTGGAGCAGCTGTCCAAGAACGCAGACTTGTCAGATGCCTCCAGGAAGTCGTTTGTGTTTGAGCTGAACGAGTGTGCATGCAACTGCATCCTGAAGCTGGAGAAGGAGAACCAGAACCTCCAGAGCACCATCCAGGGGCTGCAGGACACATCCCTTGTGCTGGAGGAGAGTGGCCTCAAGTGCAGTGAGTTGGAGAAGGAGAACCAACAGCTCAACAAGAAGATTGAAAAGTTACAAACCCAGCTGGAGAGAGAAAAGCAGAGCAACCAAGATCTGGAGACCCTCAGTGAGAAGCTGATCAGAGAGAAGGAGCAACTGCAGAGTGACATGGAGACCATAAAGTCTGACAAAGCCAGGCAGATCAAGGACCTTGAGCAGGAAAAGGACCACTTCAACTGAGCTGTGTGGATGCTGTGGGAGAGGTAGCAGGTCAGCAGCAAGGCATACATGAAGGACATGGAGAAGGAGAACAAAACCCTCCACCAGACAGTGATGGAGACCAGTGGCAAGCTCAGCCAGTTGGAATTTGAGAAGCGGCAGCTGCACAGGGACCTGGAGCAGGCCAGGGAGAAGGGGGAGTGGGTGGAGAAGCTGGAGAGGGAGCTGCAGCGACTGCAGGAGAACAAACAGCTGGCCAGGAAGCTGACCTCCCTGAAGATGGCCACCGAGAAAGTCGAGGCCCTGTAACACGAGAGCTGGGGCCTGCAGCTGGAGAACCGGACACTGAGGAAGTCTTTGGACACCCTGCAGAATGTGTCCCTGTAGCTCGAGGGCCTGGAGCATGACAACAAGCAGCTGGACATGGAGAACCTGGAGGTGTGCAGGATGGTGGAGGCTCTGTGCTTCACCAGCACTAAGCTGGCATAGATGGAGAGGGAGAACCAGCAGCTGGAGTACGAGAAGGAGGAGCTGAGGAAGAATGTGGAGCTGCTCAAGGCACTGGGCAAGAAGTCAGAGGCCTGGAGCAGTGAGCTGGACAAGCTGAGGCAGGAACTGGAGAAAGTCAGCCTCGACAGGGAGCTGCTGCTACAGAAAGATGACAGCCAGGGAGCTGCTGCTACAGGAAGATGACAGCGGCAGTGACACAAAATACAAGATTTTGGAGGGCAGAAATGAATCAGCATTAAAAACAACGTTGGCCATGAAAGAAGAAAAGACTGCTCCTGGAAGGACAGATGGAAGAGAAAGCGAGCCTCAATCGCCAGTTAGAGAGTGAGCTGCAGATGCTGAAGGAGTGTGAGATCCTCAGGCAGAACCAGGGACAGGGGCAGCACTTACAGAACTCTTTCAAACACGCTGAGGGGAAGACAGTCACCAGTCACCAGGGGAAAGAGGCCTGGGGGCCCAGCCACAAGGAAGCCACCCTGGAGCTGCTCCAAGTGAAGGACCGGGCCATAGAGCTGGAGCAGCTCTGCAAGCTGAGAAGCAGCTGCTCAAGGAACAGCTGCAGCACCTGGAGACCCAGAACGTGGCCTTCAGCAGCCAACAGAGCGCCTTCCTGCAGTAGCACACCATGCTGCAGACCCAGACTGCCAAGCTGCAGGTAAAGAACTCCACACTGAGCTCCCAGAGCACCGTGTTCAATGCTCAGTGCATACTGCTGCAGAACCACCACATGGCCAAGGAGACGGAGAACGAGAACCTGTAGAGGCAGCAGGTGTAGCTGACAGCGGCCCATGAGGCCCTGCTGCAGGACCATGAGCACCTGCGCATGCTGCATGAGCGGCAGTTGGCCAGTACGAGGCCAGCACAGCTGCCTGAAGACATTGCATTGGAATCTGGAGCTGGAGCACAAGGAGCTCGCGGAGAGGCACAGGGACATGCCGATGCTCAAGGCAGAGCTGGAGGAATGGGAGAAAGTCTTGACCACGGAGCGGGAGACGCTGCAGCAGGAGCAGAGGACAAATGCCCTCACCATGGGCGAGAACCAGAGGCTGCGGGGCGAGCTGGACAGGGTCAATTTCCTGCACCACCAGCTGAAGGGGGAGTATGAGGAGCTACACGCCCACACCAAGGAGCTGAAAACCTTACTGAACAACGCGCAGCTGGAGCTCAACCCCTGGCAGGTCTGCTTCCAGGAGCTAAAGGAGCAGCACCAGGCCATGAACATCTCGTTGACCAAGCTAGACAAGCACTGTGAGCTGCTCTCCCGTCTCAAGGGGAACTTGGAGGAAGAAAATCATCACCTATTTCACCAGATCCAGCTGTTGAGCCAGTAGAACCAGATGCTTCTGGAGCAGAACATAGAGAACAAGGAGCAGTGCCACGAGGAGCAGAAGTAGTACATAAACAAATTAAACGCCTTAGGAAGACATAAGGAAAAACTGAAAGAAAAAATCATGGATCAATACAAGTTCTATGATCCTGCTCCTGCTCCAAAGAAGAAGAACCACTGGATTAGAGCAAAGCCTTAGTCGAACTCATCAAACCAAAGAAGGAGGGTTCGAGGAAACGCTTGAAATTCACTGCCGACAGTCCTCCCTGGCAGCCGGAGTCCTCAGACCCCGCCTTGCCGGCAGCCTCTCAGCCTCTCAGAGCACAGTGGGAGAATGCAGGCACACCCCCGCACTGGGCTCCAACTGTGCAGAAGAGCCTGATGCCCACAACGGGTCTGCGGGGGAAAGGCCCTGGGGATCTAAAACCAAAGTGAGGCTCCCCACACAGAGGCGGCCTTGACCGCGCAGATGCCTCCACCGATCCGGCCATGAGGTCCTGGCCTTTGGAGCTGGGCTCCTGGACCTGCTCAACCTCAGCCACCACTCCAATCCTTTCCAGCTCCACCCCCATCGCCCGGCGCCCAGGCCACACCAAAGATGACAACCTCTGAGAGCCATCTCTGGAGTTTGAGGTTCCCCAACCATAGGCAATACGTGTCGCGGTCAAGTAGCTTAGCAGTAGAAACACATCCAGCAACAGCTCTCGTCTTAATCTAAAAGGCTCCTCCGAGCAGCTCCATGGCCGGTCTGAGAGCTTCAGTAGCGAAGATCTGATCCCCAGCAGGGACCTGGCCACTCTGTCCGGGGAAGCCAGCGCCCCGGGGCTCAATACCCTAGGCCACCACGAGTACCCCTTGCCCCGGAATGGGCCTGTCCCACAGGAGGGTGCCCAGAAGAGGGGCACAGCCCTTCCACACGCTCAGCCTTCCGCAGCTCGGCCTCCCCCAGGAGCGAGATGGTCACCTTGGAGGATTTCCTGGAGGAGAGCAACCGCAGCTCCCCCACCCAAGACGCACCCAGTTGCTGGGATGACCTGCTGAGTGACTACTTCTGGAAGGCCAGCGATCCCCCAGCCGTGGGAGGCCAGCCAGGACCACCTGCCAGGAAAGTAGGGGCCAAAATGCCTACCAACTTTGTGGCCCCCACCATCAAGATGGCCGCCCCCATCTTCCTCAGAGAGGAAGCCGCTGAAGCCTGGGTAGTATGTGAAGCCAAACTCCAGACTGACAGGCCGAGGCCCCACCCAGCGTGGCCCCCCGACAGGAGCAGCCCCCCCAGAGCCTGTCTCTGGGCAGACCCCGGCAGGCCCCGGTGCCCGCAGCTTCCCACACACCTGCCGGCCGCGGCACCTCCCTGAGCCGAGCCTTCAGCCTGGCCTCAGCTGACCTTCTCCCAGCCAGCGGACCCAAGGCCTGCAAACAGGAGTCCCCCCAGAAGCTGGGGGCTCCCGAGGCCTCGGGGGGCAGAGACACAAGCAGCCGTACCCTGCCAAGCCCCGCACCCCACAGCTCCCACAGCCTGGCCTGGGAGCGGACCCCACTTGGGGGAAAGGCTGGCTGCTCCTGTCAGGGCTCGGATCCCCGCACCGGCTGCTGGACACGAGGCGCTTCTCCCTGGCGCCCCCAAAGGAGGAGAGGCTGGCCCCATTGCATCAGTCCGCCACAGACCCCGCCATTGCCGCTGCAGGTGCTGGTGCTGGCGGTGGTGGCAGCAACTCCCAGCTCCCGCACTTCTCACCTGCTGCAGCCCAAGGCGCCCCCACACTCAGGGGAGGTGGCCACCATCGCCGCCTTCCGGGCGGGGCTCAACCTCTCAGAGGGAGATGGGGTCCTAGGGCAGGGCTGCGGCGAGGGGCTCCCGGCCAAGAGCCCAGGTCTGTCTCCTGACTTGGCTCCCCACCCCGGCCGGGGCCTCGAGGACTTCAGTCGAGGGAGCAGCTCAAAGAGCACCCCGGCCTCCCCGGAGCCGGGCGGGGACCAGCAGACGGTGTGGTACCGGCTGCGTGTGACTGGCTCGCGGCTGAGCTCGCAAACCTGAAAACTACTGACAGGCCTTCCTACGCTCATGGCCTTTTCTCCTGCTTGCCTGCGGCGCCAGGAAAGGGCTTGGAATGAGGAGCGGGGTTCCCATGCCTTTCTGCTGTTTCTTCTGTGAATGGAAACACTGTGCCAAGCCGCAAGAGGATGACGCTTTCAGGTGTGTAATGAGTCTTCTGTATCTGCCGCTTCCAGCAGCTGGTATCTTTGGAATAAATCTACGTCAGCATGGGGACCAATTAGGATGCAATGACAAGCTGACTTCCCCCAAAGCAGACAGTACTCCAGTGCGTCCCAGTACAACACTCGTTTGCAATGTGTGGAGCTCCATTGGGCACACACATGCTCACACAGCAGGCTCACGAGGCTCCGGCCTGGCGGACCTAAGAGCCCCACTCCCTCTCCCAAAGGCCATCGGATTCGAGGAGAAGCCCAGACTGGCCACACTACAAAGGTCTCGAGGGCCCTGGGCAGACCCCAGAGTCAGGCCTGCTATTAAAAAGCGGGAGTGCTGCTGTTCCATTCCTGGGGTCCCAAGCACTTCCCTTTACCCTAGGACCCAGGGCGCCTCCAAGGAGCTGGCGGTGGCCTTGGCCATTTGTCCCCAGCCTCCGGCTGGCTCCTGAGCTCTGCACCAGGGGTTTGGGGACCACACAGGCATCTGCCTTCCTAGATTTGCTTGGCTCACTTTTCTGCCAACACTGGATCTGCCGGGCCTGGCGATGGGAAGGGCAGCATAGAGGCCCCCACCGAGCCCCCTCCAGGCTAGGGTGCATAGTGGACCGAGGGGTCACCCGGGCAAAGTGAGGTGCAGGCTCGATGTGTAACCTGGCAGCTGCCCTCAACTTCCCTGGTCTCAGATGGGGTGTTGATTTATTTCTGAATAACTTTTTGGGTATAGAAACCATTTAAAAAAAAAACATATGGCATATATATGCACACACTCATGTGAAATATGTATACTTTGGGGGCTCTATTTATGTTCCAGAGGGAGTCATTTTCTTCTGTCAGGAATCTTATCTGCTGCTTTGTGTCTTTGGTCAGATTCCTGATAATTTAGTTTCCTGTTGTAAGGGTGCTTTTCCTGGGGTGAACTAAACCCATTTATTTTTTCTTAAGATTTTATTTTCCTTTTGATTTAATATACTGAGAAAGAAATGGGAGACTTTTGAATGTTAGCAAGGTCCTTTTAGGAGTGTTTGGGATTGTATATTAAATAGCTATCTGTTCTGAAATGCAAGGACAGGATTGTAATAAAATAGAATGGAACCAAAAAAAAAAAAACTGCAGTAAAGTTTCAGGATACAAAATAAATGCAAACATCAGTAGCATTTCTTTACACCAATAATATTCAAGATTAGAACCAAATCAAGAAAGTAATTCCATTTCCAATAACTAGGAAAGAATAAGTTACCTAAGAATATGTCTAATCAAGGAAGTGAAAGATCTCTACAAGGAGAACTATAAACATTGCTGAGGGCTGGGTCTGATGGCTTACAACTGTAATCCCAGTACTTTGGGAGGCCAAGAGGGGAAGGAAGACTGCTTAGTTCAAGAGCCTGGGCAACATCAGGAGACCCTATGTATACAAAAATTTTTTAAAAATCAGCTGAATGTGGTGGAATGTACCTATAATTCCAGATACTAGGGAGGCTGAAGTGGGCTGATGGCGTGAGGCTGGAAGCTTGAGGCTGCAGTGAGACATGACCATTCAACTCAGCAATCAATTCCTGCGTATATGCCTAAAGGAAAATAGATCATTATATCAAAAAGACACATGTACTCATGTTCATTGCCACACTATTCACAAAAGCAAAGACATGGAATTAACCTAGGTATCTATCACTGGTGGATTAGATAAAGAAAATGTGTTGCATATACACCATGGAAAACTACACAGCCATAAAAATGAGAGGGAATCACGTCCTTTGCAGCATCATGGATGGAGCTGGAGACCATATCTAGGTGAATTAATTCTGAAACAGATAATCAAATAATGTTATCACTTATAAGTAGGAAGTAAATATTGGGTCCAGATGTACATACAGACAAGATCAATAGACACTGGAGGACTCCAAAGCAGGGAGAAAGGCAGAAGGGAAAGTGCTGGAAAACTACCTATTAGGTATTATGTTCACTATCTGAGTGACATATTCAGTTGAAGCCTAAATCTTAGTGTCATGCAATACATTTATGTAAAAATCCTGCCCATGTACCCATTGAATCTAAAAAATAAAATAAAGAATAAAATGTGGGCTTAGTTACTCTCAAAAGAATAGTTTCTCTTATACTTTGACTCCAAAACTCTACTTGTAGAAATTTATTCTACAGGTATAATCTCACATAAAGAAAATAATATATAGCATATTAAGAACATTTTCTAATATCAAATAATTAGGTACAGTCTAAATGCTTATCAACATAGAACTAGTTAGACGTATTATAGGCAACATAATACTCTGCCACCATAAGAAAAATGAGGACTTTTATTAACATGATATTAAAGATACACAATAGGATAAAAAGGTAGATAGTTTTAATGGTCTGCTGCCATTTGTGTTAAAAAATATTACATGTTTATTTAAAAATGTGTAGTGTGTTTTTGGATAACGAGACAAGAGTTAGAGGAAGAATCTTGTCTTTTTTATTTGCATTTTTAACTACATGCATGGATTTCTCTTGAAAATATAGGAATATTAAAAATAAAGTAAGATTATGACAATGGTAAGGTCAAGCATGGCCAAAGTCTCCTTGAGAGGTACATGGAGTACACTATGTTCTTTTTAGCAAATTCAAACTCTACCTGCTTTTCTAGCCTGGCTCCAGAATTATCTCCTGTATGAATCTGTCTTAGTTCATTCTAATTATGATTCATTGTATTATTTTATTACCCATATTGAGTACCTTCTATGGGCCAGGTACTATTTGGCAATTTATAAAACAATAAAAATTAGGTTAACATATATTTTCATCCATGTAAATCTTGTAATATTTATATGTAGAAAAAATAAAAATTTTAATTTCCATAATTTAAAACTTTTTTTCATATAATCTAGTGTGTGATTCTATATTATTTACTTATCATTTCAAATTTATCTCCATAAATTTATTTCTCTAAGTTATAATCTCCTTAGGCTAGAACTTTGTTTGTGACTTGATTTCTTTTCTGTCCAGCTCTGACTTAGTTCCACAGTCAGGACATAGCAGGCACTGAATGAATATTAGTGAATGATTGATTGATTGTTGCTGACCTTGTGGCTTTTCTTATTTTGAAATTGTTTGCTGTTAAAGTAAAATAATTTATACTATTTATTACTGAATAGGTGATCATTTCAAACCAAGAAACAACAAAAATTAAAGACATTCACTTGGTGTAATTCAATTATGGACCAAAATCAGCATTTGAATAAGACAGCAGAGGCACAATCTTCAGAGAAAAAGACAACTAGACGCTGCAATGCATTGAAGGTGGAGTGATATATAAACATGTCATTAATATAAATGAAAACTAATATAAATGAAAAATTTTAATATAAATATATCACTAATATAAATGAAAGCTAATATAAATGAAAAATTTTAACTTAAAGAAAGGCAACCAGTTGTTATAGATCACACCACTGCACTTCAGCCTGGGTGACAAGAGTGAGACTCACTCTCAAAAAAAAAAAAGAAAAAAAGAAAAAAGAATATAATATTTTAAATCATCATTTTCAATTGAAGTATAGTTTAAAATATTAACAAAATAATTCATATCTTGATTTAAAACAGTCTTTGAATCTGATTAAGGAATTTCATTGGTAAAATTTTCAATCCTTCAGTGTTTATTAATATGAAAAGTTTAGATATATTTTCTTTGGTTCTTCATAGGTCAAAATATACTTACAAATGTGATTAAAAGAATGGAGGTTTATTGAATAATATATAAAATATGCTCTTTGAAATAACCTATAAATCTAGAACACTAATGACTTATGAATCACTTTGTGATCTTGTCCTATTTAAATATCCTTTTTTTAAAGAACAGCATTTTAAAAATTCTTTTAAGTAACATACTCTGACAGAAAAAAGATCAGCAATAATCAAAAGACCTCAACAAAAGACCTAATTGATGACTTAGGAAAGCCATTGAATATTTCCACTTCCAAGTTGGTAAAAGCAATAATTCTGACTCTTGCTTTTGTCACAAACTGTGGGAGCCATTAAATGATATCAACATTTTCATAAACAGGAAAAAGGGCTCCTCAGTACGGTGATATATGATGAAACCAAGACTCAGCAAAGTTGAGAAATTTGCCTGAGGTCACCTATGTTGTATGTGGAAAACCCTGGTACCCAAGTCAAAACCTTAAACCCACACAGTGAAGTCTTGAGGAAATCAAGAAATCAATCACAGCCATATTTTACCAATATTTTAAGTTTTTTATTTATTCAAAGTTGTAGTCTTATCCAGCTGAATAAAGGCCACCGAGATCATCTGAATTGCAATAATGTTATATCAGGTTCCTTTTAACTTTGTCTGTTTTCAGAGATTACTGGTAAAATGTTGTTCTGATGAAATATTTGAATAATATCTAAGCAAAATGAAAGTCACAAAGGAAAACTATTGGTGATACAATTGAATTACATTCTATTGTCTAGGATTATCATGGTATGCTGAATTATTGTTGCTTTTCATTATAGGGTATTACAGTGATTTGACTCACAAAACACATTACCTGCAGCCAAATAAGACCAGAAAAATGACAATAATAGTAGCTAACATTTACTGTCTACTTACTGTATGTCAGATATTGGTCTGGTGACTTTACATCTGTTAATAGATTTTTCTTTCCTTATCACAATTCTATCAACCAGATGCTATTATTTCCCCTCTCAGATGAAAACATCTATGTATAGAAAGGGCAAATAATTTCCTGTCGGTCTCAAAGCTGGTAAGTGGTGGAACTCAGGTCTGAACTCAGGCAGTCTGATTCTAAGTCCCATGTTCTCAACTCTACTTCGTATTGTTAAAGTAAGTGGGAATTTTTGCAATATTAGTACCCTCAAGATGTTGTGGTAAGCAGGAATTTATAAGTGGCTTATTTAATGACCTTCTGTATTCCAAACTTCTAAAAATTCACCTTTAGACCAAATAATTTCATATCAACTAACTATGGGAGTCTTAAGCTTGTTTATGTGCATGTGCAGACACTAATACAGATGTTGTTACTGGCTTACATAGACGGATTCAGCAGATGGAAATGTATATAAATGCAAATACATAACAAACACCTTCCAGTAAAAACAATGTATATTTTGAGTCTTTTCTACTCCTTTTCCTCAATTTTTGAACTGAACCAACTAAGTTATATAAAACCTACCAGTATATCCATCATCTTTAATACTTGTCACTTCTGCTGTTTGAATTTCTTATACCTCTAAATTGTAATGAAAAGTATGCAACAACACAAAAGTAATGCATTAATAACAAAAGCCTTAAATAATGGAGCAAAATAAAAACTTTCCCATTTCTGGTCCCATTCTCATTCCCCTTAGTGGCTTAAAACAACACAATTATGGTCTTAAATTTCTGAAACTCAGAAGTCTGAAACAAGTTTCAGTGAACTAAACTCAATACTGGTAAGTCTGTGTTTCTTTCTAAAGATTCCGGGGATAATTTCCTTGGCTTCTGAGCTTCATGAGGCTGTCTGAATTCCTTGGCTCATGGCTTCCTCTATTCAAAGCTAGTGATGTCAAAGCTAGAGAATTCTTGTATACCTCCTATCTCCACAGATACGTAGCTTCCTCCATTATGAACGTTCCCCACCAGAATAGTATATTTGTTAAAATTTGTGAATCTACATTCACATATTATAATTATCCTTAGCCCATATTTTACATTAGGGTGCACTTTTGGTATTATGTCTTCTGCAAATACAAAGGCATGTATTCATCATCATAATATCAAACAGAGTAGTTTTATTGCCCTGGGTTTCTTTTCTGCTCTTCATCATTTTTCATTCACTCAACCTTTGTCAAACACTAATTTTTTTATACTGCCTCCATAGTTTTGTTTTTTCCAGAAAGGTATATAATTGAATTCTTAAACTGTAGACTTTTCAGACTGGCTTCTTTCATTTAGTGACATGTATTTATGGCTCCTTCATGGTTTTGTATGGTTTGGTAGCTGATATTTTAGCATTGAATAACATTTCATTATTTGGATATATCAGTTTGTTTATCCATATACATACTGAAGTACATCTGGATTACATTCAAGTTTTGGCAATTATACATAAAACTACTATAAACATCTGTGTGCAGGTTTTTATATGAACATACATTTTCAACTCTTTTGGGTAAATACCAAGTAGTGTGATTGCTAGATTATATGGTAAAGTATGTTTAATTTTGTTAGCAATTGTCAAATTGGCTTCCAAAGTGGCTGAACCATTTTTTAATTCTCAACAGCATGAATACAATTCCTATTGCTCCATATGCTTGCTAACATTTGCTGTTGTCAGTGTTTTAAATATGGGCAGTTCTAATAGGTGTGTAGTGGTATCTCATTGTCATTTTAGTTTGCATTTTCCTGATAACATAGAATATGAGGGATAAAATCGGTGTGCTTACTTGTCATCTGTATATCTTTCCTGGTAAGGTGTCTGTTAAGTCTTTGATCTATTTTTCAGATAGTTTGTTTCCTTATTTTTGAGTTTTAAGAGTCCTTTATCATTTGGAAAATTCCTTTATCTGAAATGTCCTTAGCAAATATTTTCCCTCAGTCTGTGACTTCTCTTTTTATTCTCTTAAATTTTATCTCACAAAGCAGAAGTTTTAAATTTTAACAATGTCTAGTTTAACAGCTTTTTTTCTGTTTTTTTTTTTTTTTTTTTTGAGATGAAGTCTTGCTGTTTCCCAGGCTGTAGTCCAATGGTGCAATCTCTGCTCACCACAACCTCCGCCTCCTGAGTTCAAGCAATTCCCCTGCCTCAGCCTCCCTAGTAGATGGGATTACAGTCACATACCACCATGCACAGCTAATTTTTTTGTATTTTTAGTAGAGACGGGGTTTTACCATGTTTGCCAGGATGGTCTTGAACTCCTGACCTTGTGATCTGACTGCCTCGGCCTCCCAAAATGCTGGAATTACAGGCGTGAGCTACCACCCCCGGCCAACCATTTTTTTTTTAATGGATTATACCTTTGGTGTTTCATCTAAAAAGTCATCACCAAACCATAGGTAATATAGATTTCCTCTAATGTTTTAATTTCTAAGAGTATTGAGTTTTGCATTTTACATTTGGGTCCATGATCCATTTTAAATTCCTTTTGAAGGGTAGAAGGACTGCATCTAGATTCATTTGTTTTGCCTGCAGATGTCCAGATGTTCAGCACCATTTGTTGAAAAGCTTGTATTTTCTCCATTGCATTACTTTATTGCTTTTGCTTCTTTGTCAAGGACTTTGTCAGTTGACTTGTTTATATGAATCTATTTTGGGGCTCTCTATTCTTTCTTTGGTTCATTTGTCTATTCCTTCATCATGACCACACTCTTTGGATTAACATAGCTTTATAGCAAGTCTTACAGTCCAGTATTATCAGTCTCTAAACTTTGTTCTTCTTCTTCAATATTATGTTGACTGTTCTGGATCTTTTGCCTCACCATATAAACTTCAAATCAGTTTGTCAATATTCACAAAAGTAGTTGAAATTTTGTTCATAATTGTATTGCATACATACATCAAGTTGATAAGCCAGAAATTTTGATAATATTGAATCTTCCTATAAATAAACACAAAATATTTATTTACTTTAAAAATTTTTAAACTCAGAATTTTGTACAAAAATCTTGCACTTAAGAAAAAATTATACTTAAGTATTCTTGCTAATGTAAATGACACTGTGTTTTTAATTTCAAATTTTACTTGTTCATTTCTGGTATATAGGAAATCTATTGGCTGGTGTATGAAAACTTATATTCCACAACTTTGTTAAAATTGCTTATCACTTACAGGTATTCTTTTTTATTTTTGTTAATTTTTTTCAGAGTTTCTACATAGACAATTATGACCTCTACAAACAAAGTCTTTTATTTTTCCTTCCCTATCTGTATACATTTTATTCCTTTTTCTTGTTTTATTGCATTAGCTAAGATTTCCAGTAGCATGTTCAAAAGCAGTGGGGAAAGCGGACATCTTTGCCTTCTTACCAATCTTAATAGAAAAGTTTTGAATTTCTTACCACTAAATATAATGTTATATGTAGTATATTAGTAGATAACCTTTATAAAGTTGAAGACATTTTCCTCTATTCATAATGTATTGGGAGTTTTTGTCATAAACAAATGTGGGTTTTATCAAATGATTCTTTTGAATTGATTAATATGATTATGTGATTTTTTTTTCTTTTATAGCCTACTGATGTGATGAATCAATTATATAAATTGATTTTGAAATGGCAAACCAGCTTTTCATGCCTGAGAAAAATCCCATTCAGTCATGCTGTTCAATTCTTTTCATGGATTCTTAGGGGTTTTTTTGCTAATATTTGTGGAGAATATTTAAATCTATGTTTATGAGATAAATTAATCTGTAGTTTTCTTTTGTTGTAATATTTAATATCGTTCTATGGTTTTGGTGTTAGGGTAAGCCTGGCCTTATAAAATGAGATAAAATATATTTCTAATGCTCTGTTCTCTGAAAAAAATTATAGAGCATTAGTATAGTTTCTTTTTTAAATGTTTGATAGAAATCACCATTGTAACCATCTGGGCCTGGTTCTTAATATTTTGAAAGGTTATTAATTATGAATTCATCTTTATTAAACTAAGTCTATTCAGATGGTATATATCTTCTTGGATGAGGTTGGATTGATAGTGTCTTTCAAGAAATTGGGCCATTTTATATGTTACTAAAATTATAGACAAAGTGTTGTTTATAGTATTTCTTTATTATCCTTTTAATATCCATGGGATCTGTAGTGATATCTCATCTTTTATTTTTGGTGCTAGTAATTCATGTCCTCCCTCTTTTTTTCTTAGTTACCATGGCTAGAGACTTAACAATTTTATTGATTTTTCTAAAGATTCCATTTTTGGTTTTGCACTTTTTTCTATTGATTTCCTGTTTTTAATTTACTGACTCCTGTGCTCATTTTTCTTATTTTCTTTACCCAACTTAATTTAAATTTAATTTATTCTTCTTCTTCAGGTATCCTAAGGTAGAAATTTTAGATATTTATGTTAGGCTTTTTTTCTAATATGTGTATTCAGTGCAATAAATTTTCCTGTAAGCATTGTTTTTGTTACATCCCAAGAATTTTGATAACTTGTGTTTTTATTTTTATTTAGTTCAAAGTAGTTTTAAGTTTCTCTTGCAATCTCCTTTGACCATTTGTTACATCAAAGTGTGTTATTCAGTCTTCACATATTTGGGATTTTCCCATTATCTTTCTGTTACTGATTCTAGTTAAATACTAATGGGATCTGAAGGCAGATGCTATATGATTACTATTCTTTTAACTTTGTTGTGTTTTGTGGCCCAGAATGTGGTCTATTTTGACAAATCCTCTATGTGAATTTAAGAAGAATGTATATGCTGTTGTTGCTGGATGAAGTTATATGCAGCATATACATTCCTCTGTATATATAAATATGATTCTTTCCAGTTAATTGATGATGTTTTTTAGGTCAACTCTGTCCTTTCTATTTCTGCCCACTGGATCTGTCTAACAGTAGAATGTTGAAATCTCTAACTATAATGGCGTATTTATCTATCTCACTTAACATTTCTATTCATTTCACTTTCAATATTTTGATGATCTGTTGTTGGGTTTTTCCATATTAAAACCTATTATGACTTATTTGAAAATTGATCACTTTATTATTATGTAATACATTTTAAAATCTCTGATAATTTTCCTGCTTTGAAGGCTGTTCTGTCTAAAATTAATTTAGCTAGTTCTGCTTTGTTTTGATTAATGTTAACATAAAGCATTTTTCTCCATCCATGTACCTATAATACATATGTAAGCAAAATGCAGGTTTTGTCACTCACCTATTGCAGAGTCCAATGAACAAGAATGAGGTTTAGTATAAAGAACATGACTTTTTATTCCAAACCTATCTTGTGGAAAGAAACATAGACTTCTTGCCTAAGGGGTACTGCTTTGCTTTTGAAACAGAAAGCAGGTATTTTTAAGAGGGTGTTGACATGAATGGCATTCAGGGGAGGAAGCAAACAGGTGGGGGTCTGCATAAATTACTTCAGGACCTTATCTACTGGGGAGTCAAGCTGAATACTGCTGGGGCCTTTGTGGGCAGAACTAGGTTGGAAAGGTGACTGAAACTCTGCAGGTGGGAGAGTTTTATAGTGGACATACTCTGAGTTGTAGATTAATCGTTGTCTCTCAGAACAAACTCCTGGTAGGTGAGAGTTTTGGTCTGCAGCTTTTAAGCATGTAGTTAAACAAACTTGCCCTGTAGAGAGTGTTTGGTGAAGGGGAGTAAAAAGTTCTAAATGCATTTCTAAAGTGCTAAGTAGAAATTGGGGAGAAGGGGAATTGGGGAAAAGAGAAAATAAGATAAAATAATAATAATAACTTATTTTCTTTTTCTTAGAAAATTGGGAGTACTTGGTTATATATGTATACTTTTATAGTTGAAGTGAGTTTCATGTAGGCAACATAATAGTTAGGTCATCTTATTTGATCCAAGGTTATAATCTTGGTTTTATAATTGGTGCATTTAGATCATTGGTGTTAAAAGTGATTACTGATATACAGTTATGCAATCACTTAATAACAAGTATGCATTCTGAGAAATACATTGCTAGGCAATTATGTCATTGTATAGACATAGAGTATACTAACACAAATCTAAATGATATAGTCTACTATACACCTAGACTATGTAGTATGGGCCTTTGTTTCAAGCCTACAAAACTGTGCAGCATGTTACTGTACTGAATACTGTAGAAATTGTAACACAATAGTATGTGTGTATCTAAATATATTTAGAAATAGAAAAGGTAAAGTAAAACTATGTATTATAACCTATAGGAGCACTATCATATGCAGTCAACCATTGACTGAAATGTCATTATGTGGCATGTAACTGTAGCTGGATTAATATCTACCACATTTATTAATTTTCTATTTGTTGCCTTTTCTTTTTCGTATTTTATCTTCCTCTTTTTTTCTGCCTTTTGTAGTTTAAACTGAGCAATATATATGATTTGAATTTTTTTTCTTAGTATATTCCCTAAGCTTTTTTCCTTTACTTCTGTAGAGGTTGCTCTGTCATTTGGGATGTACGATTACAAGTAATTTGAGTCCATTTTTGTGTAACACCATACCACTGCATGGCTAGTGTGAGTAACCTGTAACAAAATATTTCTAATACTTTTCTACCATTTCTTGTATCATTGTTGTAATTCATTTCACTTATGTATGAGCATATACATGAGACACATACATAAGGAAACATAATTGAATTCATTGTTGTCACTATTATTTTCAACAGCTCTCATATCTTAGATCAATTAAGAATTTAAAAATGATACTTTTTATTTTAATTTCACTATTTTTCAATATGTCCTTTTTTATGGTGATATGAGTTCCTGACCTATATTACTTTTCTTTCTCTAAAAAACTTTTTTTCAACATCTTTCAAGGCAAATATAACTGCCAATGAATTAAATTGATTTTTTTTAGATGGAATTTTGTTCTCATTGCCCAGGCTGGAGTGAAATGGCACAATCTTGGCCTTGGCTCACAACCACCTCTAACTCCCGGGTTCAAGTGATTCCCCTGCCTCAGCCTCTCAAGTAGCTGAGATTATAGGCATGTGCCACAATGCCTGGCTAGTTTTGCATTATTAGTAGAAATGGGGTTTCTCTATGTTGATCAGGCTGTTCTCAAACTCCCAACCTCAGGTGATCCACCCACATCGGCCTTCCAAAATGTTGGGATTATAGGTATGAGACACCATGCCCAGCCTAATTTAATTTTTATTTATCTGAAAAAGCCCTTATTTCTCCTTCACTTTGGATAAATAATTACACAAGGCACAGAAATTTAGGTTGCTTTTTTCTCTGAATTGTTTACAAATTTTATTCTGCTCTTTTCTTGCTTGTGTGGTTTCTCTACTAGTCCATGTTCACATTGCTATGAAGAAATACCTAAGAACAGGTACTTTATAAAGAAAAGACATTTAATTGACTCACAGTTCCGTATGGCCAGGGAGGCTTCAGGAGACTTACAATTATGACAGAAGACAAAACAGGCAGGTCTTATAAGGTGACAGGTGAGAGAAGTAAGAGCCAAGCAAAGGGAGAAGCCTCTTATAAAATCATCAGATCTCGTGAGAATTCACACACTATCATGAGAACAATAGAAATATATTGACTGCTGTATTTTGTAGCTATTAAGTATATTTTTATAACCATTTTATCTTTTCAGTTGATAAACTTCAATAGGTAGAGACCTCCTGCATCCCTAATGATGTTTTTCTAAGTCTTACAGGCTCTTATTTATACAGCTATATTTTCTTTTAGCTATATTTTCTTTCTATTTACAATTATCATCATTCCTTATGATTTAGGAATACCTGTAAAGCACATAAATATTTTTTTCATTTTTTAAAAAATTTTACTTTTTTATGTCAACATTTATTTAATTTTTAATTTTTGATATTTATGAGGTACAAGAGATGTTTAGATACAGGCATGCAATGTGTAATAATCACGTCATGAAAGATGAAGTATCTATCCCCTCAAACATTTATCCTTTGGGTTACAAACAATCCAATTATACTCTTTTAGCTAGTTTAACTTATACAATTAAATTACTATTGTTTATACTCACCATATTGTGCTATCAAATACTAGGGCTTATTCATTCATTTTTTGTGTGTGTCCATTAACCATGCCCATGTCCCTTCACACCCCACTACCCTTTCCACCTTCTGGTATCATACTTTACTCCCTATTTCCATGGGTTAGATTATTTTAATTTTTTGATTCCACAAGTAAATAAGAAAATATGATGATTGTCTTTCTGTGACTGGCTTGTTTCATTTATTTATTTATTTATTTAATTGTACTTTAGGTTCTGGGGTACATGTGCAGATCATGCAGGATTGTTGTATAGGTACACACATGGCAATGTGGTTTGCTGCCTCCATCCCCCCGTAATGTACATCTGGCATTTCTTGCCATGTTATCCCTCCCTGACCTCCCTGCCCCCAACCCTGGTGTACCTCCCTTGCCCCCCACAAACAGACCCCAGTGTGTGATGCCCACAGTTCCATCCATGCTGTTGCAAATGAATCTTGGGTGTTTTTTTTTATGGCTAACATTCCGTTGTGTATAAGTACCATATTTTCTTTATCTAATTATCTGCTGCTGAAAACTTAGATTGCTTACAATTGTGAATATCATTGCAACAAATACGGAAGTGCAGATATCTCTTTGATATATTTATTTCCTTTCTTTTGGATTTGTACTCAGAAGTGGGATTGCTGGATCATATGATAGCTCTATTTCTCGTTTTGTTAGTAACCTCCAAACTATTCTCTATAGGGGTTGTACAAATTTCCTTTCCCACCAACAGTGTATGAGGGTTCCCTTTTCTCCAAATTTCTGTCACCCTTTGTCATTCCCTGTCTTTTGAATATAAGCCATTTTAAAAGGAGGACGAGGACATCTCATTGTAGTTTTGATTGCATTTCTCTGATGATCAATGATATTGAACACCTTTTAATATGTCTTTTTTCCAGTTGTATATCTTTTCTTTTGAGAAATGTCTATTCAAATCTTTTACCCATTTTAAAATCAAGTTTTTAGACTGTTTTCTATAGAACTGTTTGGGTTCCTTATATAATCTGCTTATTAATTTTTTATCAGATGACTGGTTTGCAAATATTTCCTATTTTGTGGGTTGTCTCTTTGTTGATTGTTTCCTTTGCTGTGCAGAAACTTTTTAACTTAATATAATTCCATTTGTTCATTTTTGCTTGGATTTTCTGTGCTTATGGGATATTACTCAGGACATTTTTGCCCAGACTAGACCAATGCCCTAGAGAGTTTCCCTGATGTTGCAAATACTATGTTACAGCTAATTATTTTAAGCTGATAACAACTTAACACTGATTACATAAACAAACCAAGAAGCAAACAGGCAAAAAGACAACCAATCAAGACGCTACTGCATAACTTCATTGCCCTATTTTCTGACTTTTTATTTTCCTATTTATATCTTATTTTACTCTCTATGTCTTCAAAAGTTGTTTTGGTTATTATTTTTGATTGATTTGTTTAGTCTTTGTACTTAACAGTAGTTTATACACCACAGTTAGTGTTACAATGTTCTGTGTTTTTCTGTGTACTTACTACTACTAGTGAATTTGCACCTTCAGATGATTTCTTATGGCTCATTAATGTCCCTTTCTTCCTGATTGAACTACTCCCTATAGCATTTTTTAATAAAACAGGCTTGAGGTTGATAAAATCCTTCAGCTTTTGTTTATCTGGAAAAGTGTTTATTTCTTCTTCATGTTTGAAGAAAATTTGACAGATATACTCTCCCAGCATAAAAGTCTTCTTTCTTTAGTACTTTATTTATTTATTTGAGACAAAGACTCTCTGTCTCCGAGGCATGAGTGCCGTGGGGCGATCTCTGTTCACTGTAACCTCTGCCTCCCAGGATCAAGTGATTCTCATGTCTCAGCCTATTGGTCAGGCCAGTCTCCACCTCCTGAGGTCAAGTGATCTGCCTGCTTCAGCCCCCCAAATTGCTGGGATTACAGGCATGAGCCACCGCACTGGGGTCCTTTCTTCAGTACTTTAAAAATGTCATGCCACTCTCTCCTGCCTGTAAGATTTCCACTGAAAATTCTGCTGCCCAATGTATTAGAGCTCCATTGTATGTTATTTCTTTCTATTCTTTTGCTGGTTTTAGGATACTTTCTTTATCTTTGACCTTTGGGAGTTTGAGTATTAAATGCCTTGAGATAAACTTATTTGGGCTATATCTGCTTTGTATTCTATGGCCTTCTTGTACTTGGCTATTGATATCTTTCTCTAGCTTTAGGAACTTCTCTTCTTGTATTATTCCTTTGAATAATCTTTTTCAAGTTTATTTGGAGGCCAATGGCCTTTAGCCCTTGGTGGTGAGACTTGCAGGAACTCAAGTTTTGACTACCGGGATGGGCAAGTTTTCCTTGGCTGGTGCTGGATGAAATGTACACACTTTATGGGTAAGAGTCATTTGAGTTTGCTCTCATTTTGCTTTCTGCTATAATAAGGGAAGCACTGAATTCAATGCCTTACAATTTCTGGCTCTACCTCCTTCTAGGGCACAAAAGAATTCTCTTTGCACTACATTGCTGCTGCCAGGGAATGGAGAAAAACCAGCGTCAGTGATTTAAAACTGTTTCCTGGTGGCGCATGGTGGCTCACTCCTGTAATCCCAGCATTTTGAGAGGCTGAGGCAGGCAGATCACAAGGTCAAGAGTTTAAGACCAGAGTGGCCAACGTGGTGAAACCCCATCTCTACTAAAAAATACAAAAATTAGCTGGGCATCGGGGCTTGTGCCTGTAATCCCAGCTACGTGGGAGGCTGAGGTAGGAGAATTGCTTGAACCGGGACCCGGGAAGTGGAGGTTGCAGTGAGCTGAGATTGAGCACTGCACTCCAGCCTGGGCTAAAGTGCTTGACACCAACAAAAAAAAAAAAAAAAAAAAAAAAAAAACTGTTTCCTACCTTTTCAATGCCTCTTTCAGCAATATAAACTTAAAAACATGTACTGTGTGTGTTCACCTAATTTTTGGCTTTTATGAAGGTGCTTTTTTGTGTGTGTAGGTAGTTGTTAAGTTGGTGTCTGTGGGGTGGTGGATAATCAGTGGAGTTTTCTAATCTGCCATCTTGTTTCACCTCTCTGAATTTCTTTTAAATCCACCCACACACAAAATCTTTACCTTTAAACTAGCAATTTTTTGCATTTACATTTATTGTATATATTGATCTAGTTAGACTTATTTCTACTATTATAGATGATTATGTCAAATTTAAACCCCCTACTTTTGACCTAACATGTATCTTTTCCTGAAGCTTTCTTCCTGTGTTTCCTTGTAGGATTTTGATGGTTTTAGGTCTTACATTTAGGTATTTAATCCATTGCATGTTAATTTTGCATATGGTGTAAAGTAAGGGCTCCACTTCATTCTTTTCTGAGTATTTGGTTTTTCCAATACCATTAGCTGAAGTGACTCCTTCCTTCTTGTGTAGTCTTGACACCCTTGTTGAAAGTAATTTGTCCATATACACAAGTGATTATTTCTGAGCTCTATATTCCGTTTGTTTGTCTACATATCTATCCATATGTCAATACAACAGTATCTTAATTACTGTTGCTTTGCAATATATTTTAAAATCAGGAATGTGAAGCATCCAATTTTTCTTGTGGATTGTTTGGCTATTCAGTGTGCCTTTGGATTCTATATAAGTTTTAGGTTGTTAATCTCTATTTCTATAAAAATGCTATTGAGATTTTGATGGGGATTACATTGACTCTATAGATGGCTTTAGATAGTATGGATATTTTAACAATATTAAGTCTTCTAATCCATGAGCATGAAATGTTTTTCCATTTATTTGTGCTTTGTATCTTTCACTTATTCCTAGTTTACATGTACAAATATTTCTCTTCTTTGGATAAGTTTATCCCTATGTGTTTTATCTTTTTTAATGCTGTAGTAAATGGAATTTAGATAATTTCCTTTTCGGGATGTTTATTGTTAATACATAGAAATATACTAATTTTTGAATGTTGATTTATATCCTGCAACTTTGATCTATTTGTTTATGAGTTCTAACAGTTTTTTTTTGTGGTATCTTTATGCTATTATATGAAATGCGAACAGTATTAATTTTAATTCTATTCCAATTTGAATGACTTTTCTTTTTCTTTTTTTTTTGGTCTAATTGCTCTGGCTAGAACTTCTAGCCCTGTTTTCAATTGTTAGTAGTGAGAGTACACGTCTTTCAAATGCTTTTTCTGTATTTATTGAGATAATCACATGGTTCTGTTGTTTCTTAATGTGATGTATTAGATTGATTTTTATTTTATGTTTAGTCATTCTTGTATTCCAGGTATATATCCCACTTGGTCATGACATGATATGCTTTTGATGTGCTGTCAAATTCAATCTGCTAGTATTTTGTTTAGAATTTTGGCATTAATATTCAACAGAAATATTTGTCTGTAGTTTTCTTTTTTGTATCTTTATCTTATCTTAGTAACAGGGTAATGCTAGCTGAATAGAATAAATTTGGGCAAGTACCCTCTTCTTCCATTTTTGAAAGAGTTTAAAAACAATGCCAATTCAGCTTTAAGAATTTGGTAAAATTCCCCAGTGAAATCATCTGATCCTGGGCTTTTCTTTATCAGGAGGTCCTTGATTTCTACTTCAATGCTCACTCTAGTTATAGTTTTTTCAGATTATTTACTGACTCATGATTCAGGTTGTATGTTTCTAGAAATTGAATTGTTTTTTCTAGGTTTTCCAATTTGTTGGAATAAAATTATTCATCGTAGTCTCCTCTTTTATTTCTAATTTTGGCTAGTTAATTCTTCTCTTTTTTTCCCCTGCTTTACCTAGGGGTTTGAAAATATCGTTAATATATTCAAGGAACAAACTCTTGGGGTGACTGTTTTTTCTATTGTTTTGCTATTTTCTTATTTAGTCATCTCTAATCTAATCTTTATTATATCCTTCCTTCTCCTAACTTTATGTTCTGTATTCTTTTTTTATTTTCCTAGTTTCTTGAAAGGTAAAGTTACCGTTGATTTTTTTCTTTGTTTTTAACATAATCATCTACCACTAAAAAATTCCCTTCTAATACTGATTTCACTGACTCCCATAAGATTTGGTATGCTGTATTTTTGTTTTTATTTATCTTTACATATTTTCTGAATTTCCTTGTGATTTCTTTTTTTTTTTAACTTTTTTGTTGTTTAAGACTACATTGTGAGGGCTGGATGCGATGGCTAATGTCTGTAATCCCACGTTTTGGGAGGCCAGGTGGCTCACTTGAGGTCAGGAGTTCCAGACCAGCCTTGCCAACATAGTAAAACCAAGTCTCTACTAAATATACAAAAATTAACCAGGTGTGGTGGCATGCACCTGTAATCCCAGCTACACAGGAGGCTGAGGCAGGAGAATCCCTTGAGCCCTGGAGGCAGAGCTGAGATCATACCATTGCACTCCAACCTGGGTGACAGAGCAAGACCCCATCTCAAAATAATAATAATAATAATAATAATAATAATAATAAGGATGGGGTGATAGAAAGAACACTATGGGTAAGAACTTTTGCTGCAATCAAAATTCAAGGACAAAGAATTTGAGACAATGTAATAAATCTGGAATGTCAAGGTATAACAAGGAGGTCTAATGTAGCTGAAGAGGAATGAGCAAGGAAATGAGTAACAATGTAAGCTTAGAAAGAAGGGATTATTATTTGGGGGAGGTTCAGAGGAGAGAACAGATCATTTATAGCCCTATAAGTCATTGGAAAGCCTTCATATTACTATAAATCACATGAGAAGACACACAGTGGAAGCATAATCTAATTATTATTTTGAAAATATTTCTCTAGCTACTGAGTTTAGAAAAGACTATTATGCAGGGAGAAGAACTCGAAAACTGTATCAGGAGGCTGTTGCACTAATTGAGTTGAGAAATGGTGGTAGAGATTACTGGGAGTGCAGGAGGTTATGAGAAGTAGTCTCTTAGATAAGGTTAATGGAATAGCAAAGATTTGGTGACTGAAACAACAGAAATTAGTATCTCACATTACTGGAAACTGAGAAGTCTGAGATTAGGGATCCAGTGAGGTTGGGTTCTTTTAAGGAACCTCTTCCTGATTTACAGATGGCCATCTTCCTACTGTATCCTCATGTGACAGAAAGAGGGGAGAGATAGAGAGAGAGAGAGGGAGAGAGAGAGAGAGAGAGAGAGAGAGAGAGAGAGAGAGAGAGAGAAAGGACGACTTATTTCTTTTCTTATAGGGCACAGATCCCATAATAGGGGCTCTACTCTCATGACCTAATTACTTTGCAAAGGCTCTATCCCCAGTAACATCACACTGGAAATTAAGATTTTAACATATGAATTTGGGGAAACACAAACATGCAGTCAATAACTAGGTAAGATTTTAATAGTAGGGTCAAAAGGAACTAGTGTGTAGCTGTGGATGTGAGCTATAAGAGAAAGAATAAATCAATAAATTCTGTTAAAATGAAATTGAAATTTAACACATCTATAACCACTGAATCTTAGGCTAAATGTCAGTCATTTACATTGGTTGTAGAATTTTCCTTTACCTATGTCAAGTTTCATTTTTCAGCTGGCTTCATTGAAATGCTATCTTTGAGAATGCACTGCCACTCCGTTCACAGCCTATGCTAGTCAGTTGGAAATAAAAAATAGTTTACCATCGTGGCCATCTGAGAACGGTGTCTAGCTTTCTATAAATATGCTAATGGCATTAATTTAAAAAACAATTTTAACTGAACTGCTATAATAATTTGACAAGTGTAACCAACTTGGAAAACCATGCTTTTTCAGTGTAGTTCTAATATTAAAAGCCCTGAGAAGTACCACTTGGTATATGGGAAAATAGGCATGCTTTTTATGATACAAATGTTTGTAAGTAAAGAAGAAAAGTTATTTTAATTCTATGTACCTGTAAATATTATGGAGTTCTTTGATTAACCAATTTTCTCTTTTTCTTCTTCTTTTTCTTAGATGTTCTTGGCAGCCCTGTCATTCAGCCATCTTGCTAGGACACTAAATTCAAGCATTATGAAAAGCTCCATAACTCAAATAGAAAGGAGATTTGGCATATCCTCTTCTCTTGCTGGTTTAATTGATGGAAGCTTTGACATTGGTAACTTTTTAAAAAAAATTTAATCCAGATTTGCAGAGGTAAAACAACAACAACAACAACTGTTCATAAATACCATAAATACCAGAGGTCCCCTGATCACAGACAGTACCCATCTGTGGCCTGTTAGGAACTGGACTGCACAGCAGGAGATGAGTGGTGGGCTAGTGAGCATTATCTATCCACGTGAGCTCTGCCTGCCGTCAGATCATCGGAGGCATTAAATTCTGACAGGATCATGAACCCTCATGCGAACTGCACATGTGAGGGATCTAGGTTGCCCACTCCTTCTGAGAATCTAAGTAAAGCCTGATGATCTGAAGTGGAACAGTTTCATCTTGAAACCATCTGCCCCCAATCCACCCCATCTATGGAAAATTGTCTTCCACCAAACTGGTCCCTGGTGCCAAAAAGGTTGGGGATGGCTACTTACACCACTTGTTCTCAACCGGGGTTAAATTTGTCCCACGGGCAGTATGGCATATCTGAATAGATTTTTGTCAGTGCTGGGTAGGGAGAGATGCTACTGTCACCTACGGATAGAGGCCAAGGATACTGATAAACATTCAACAATGTACAGTGTAGACCCAAGAAAGAATTATTTAGTCCAAACTGTTGATAGTGAACATACTGAAAACACCTGGATCCTACACAAACTCATTCCTTGCAAACTAGTGACTTGAAAGGTTTTACCTCGCCTTTTTCAGAATGCCTCAGTGTGAAGACAGGTTGAGAGAGGACTATAATTTTTGTGGCTTTATGTGGGAGGAATCACTTTGGAGCAAACTAAGTTAGACATTTAGTATCCAAGTGGGTACAGAATTTAGGGTTAAAAGTTGTTTTTAGAACATTGAAGACATTGGTTTGTTATCGTAATTTTAATTTTGGATTTCTCTAAAAATAGATTTTATACAATTTTTGAAAATTATTTTTTCTTATTTCATGAACTGATACTCACTGCCTTTTTTCCTTTTTCTTTTAACCTTTTAATTATTTAAAGAGACCCCAAAATTATGTCTATTTTATAAATTGCAAGTATTTTCTACAAGTTGGCTGATTATCTTTTAAACTTTATTTAAAGTATGCTTAACTAATGGCCATTTAAAAGTAATCACATAAAGGAAGGCTTCTCTTTCTTTTAAATTCTGAATTTTTGTGATTCAGAGGATATTTTATCTTACACGTCCTTAATTTTTCCATGCTCCAGGCTTAATGAAAGCATCTAGAATTTTATAATTAGAATTTTATTAGCTTTAAATTTTAACTTACCATATGTATTTTTATTAAGAAATGAATTAGTTATGTTTTTATTAAACTTTGCAGCTCTTCAGCCATTATTTGAACATAATTATAACTTTAGTTTCTTGGCTTACATCTGTTTCTTGAATCTTGTGGCTTCAAGTCTCATCTGTAGTTTTTCTGGAGTTTATGTTCAAGAATGGACAATCTTCTGTATCTGCAGGTTCTGGAGCCACAAATTCAACAACTGTGGATGAAAATTATTCAAAAATACATTAAAATTAACAATAGTGCTATAACAATAGAAACACAAATATAAAAACAACACTCTATAGCAACCATTTACATTGCATTTATATTGTATTTGGTATTATAAGTAATCTAGAGATGAGTTAAAGTAGACAAGGAGAATGTGCATAGGTTTTACATAATCCTATGCCATTGTATAAAACCGGCTTTAGCATCCATGAATTTTGGTATCTGCAGGATATCCTAGAGCTCATCTTCCTTGAACACTCAGCATGACTGTAGTTACTATTTTCCAGAAAGAAATGAACACATGGGATACCTTCTGAGCCCTTGCTCATTGAAAAATGTGTTTATTATCATAGTCAAGCAACAATTTGTCTGAGTATGGAATTAAAAATTGAAAATATTTTTACTCAGAATACTTACAACATTTATCTACTGTGTTATCACACTCAATGTTTCGTATAAGAAATCATTGCAGTACAGTAGACATGGGGGACTACAAGAGTGGGGAGGAATGGAGAAGGGCAAGTGTGAAAAAGCTACCTATTGGGTTCTGTGTTCACTGCCTGGGTAAAAGGTTCAATTGCACCCCAAATTTGAGCATCATGAAATATACCCTTGTAACAAACCTCACATGTACTCCCTGAGTCTAAATCAAAAGTTGACAAGAGAGAAATTTTGCATAAAGCTGAGACCTTAGCTAAAAGAAATTACTACCAGTATGATACTTATACACTTTCTCTTTATCTCTGAACATGCATCTCCTCTTTATTTCTAAGGTCTTGTTTTCTCTTTTTGCGTTACCTCTGTTCAAGAAACATAAGAGCTTACAACTAAATGCTTGTGTTTTCCTTTAGCTCAGGGAATTATTTATTTTCTGTTTCTGATTTGATTCTCTCCCTACTTTATTATTTCTTTCCTCCTGAATCATATATAAGATGAACATTAAGTTTGATGGGTATGGCCGACAGTGGTGTCTCATGCCTGTAATCTCAGCACTTTGGGAGGCCAAGGCGGATGGATCACCTCAGGTTGGGAGTTTGAGACAAGCCTGGCCAACATGGTGAAAGCCCATCTCTACTAAAAATACAAGAATTAGCCATGCGCTGTTGTGGGCGCCTGTAATCCCAGCTACTTGAGAGGCTGAGGTAGAAGAATCACTTGAACTCGGGAGGTGGAGGTTGCAATGAGCCGAGATTGCACCATTCCACTCCAGCCTGGGCAACAAGAGTGAAACTCTGTCTAAAAAATAAATAAATACATAAAATTGGGGAGTATTTTTCCCTTTACATTTTTTCTTGTAATTTTTTACTTTTTGTATGTTTCATCAGTTTTCTTTGATGTCATCTTTCATCATATTGATTATCAAGTTCTAACTCATATATTTTTAATTTACAATAATACTTTGTTGTTCTCTTATTATTTCTGGGATGCCAATTCTGATTTTATGGATACAACCTTTCCTTGTACCTATAAAAACACTAACATGATGTTTTTCTTTAGTTTCTACTCTTTAATCCTTATTTATGTGTTGCTTCTTGTGTTGACTTTATCTGCTGGTTCATTTTGGTGCTTTCCTTTCACACTATTTTTTTCTATCAATGTTCAGTAATTCTTGTTCATTGTCTGTTCTTTGTTATACACGAGGCTCCAGATACATCTAAATTGGTCTACTTAGAATGCTTTTCTTCCAGTTTTTAATTTAAATAATTTATACTTAACCTTAAACCTCAAATGATCTCTCCTCCAGGAAACTTTTCTGAAGCCCCTAATTAACTCCCCATCTTTCTATACTCTAATAACATCTCTATCCACATGTTTTATATTTTTCCTAAAATTTTTCTTGTTCTGGCTCTAAATACTATGAGACATACATAATAGAAATTTAAAGAACACTAGGAATAAGTGAATAAATGCATGAGTGACTACCTTTCCCTGAGATCAGGATTTTTTTTTTTATTACTATGCAATCCAGTCAACTCCAGATTTTCAGTAAAATTTCTCTTCAATAATATTGCCAAATAATCCAAGTGCTTTATTTTGTATATAAAACTTACTCTACTTATTATTAGTACCATACAATTTTTCAGTGATAGATTTACTGTTGGTGAGTGCATCTTCTCAATTAAATTCCCTGGACTTTGAGGGAAAGTACTATGTTCTGGGCTCAATTTGCCTCCATTCTGGGATCTTTAATTCTACCAAACACAAAACTGGACTAAGTGGCATCAACATAATTTTGTTATCTTTCTAGGAAATTGTCTTGTGATTTTATTTGTAAGTTATTTTGGATCCAAACTACACAGACCAAAGATAATTGGAAATGGTTCTTTCCTTATGGGAATTGGAAGTATTTTTATGGCTTTGCCTCATTTCTTCATGGGATAGTAAGTGTTAAATATCTCTGTGCCATTAATTATTGTTAATTTGTAAATTAGTAGTAGAATTTTATTTTTATCCTTTTAAGTAGGCAGTTAACTTTTGAGAAGAATACTCATTAAGTAGGTATAGAAATGGTGTATATTCTCTACATTATAATTGATTTATTGCTGTATTCATCATGGCTTTCAGACTGAAATACAAATAACAATAGATAAAGTATACAGTTTCATATAAATAAATGAGCGCTCTTCATGACTTTTTCATGTAACATATATACCTTATGTCGTCGTGTATAAGATTTTGATTATACTTAGTAAGACTTCAACACTTAACCCACTACACTGTAGGTTTTCCCACCATCATTTCACAGAGGCTGTTCTTTTTGAATTCACTATACAGTTATGATTACAGTAAGATGCTCATGAGAAAAAAAATTTTAAGTGGCATAAATAATATGAAATCTTGTTTTTCACAAAGAAGTTAATGTTAATTCCAAGGATGATATGTTTCTGCTTGTTTTTAATCCTATTTTATGGCTTTGACCTCCTGGGCCAAATTGCGGCAATGTATTTCCTGGCGACAGGATGGAAAAAGAGAAGAACAAGTAGAAGAAACAAAGTGCACACAGGATGAAGCTTAAGGAACATTTTCAGAAGCATAAACTTCCACTGACTTCACATGACCAGAAGTTAGTTACATTTCACACACACACATATGTAGAGCTGGGAAAAATAGACATTACTCCAGGCTGTCATGTTCCCAGCTAAAAAGCCTGACTTCAGTTACTACGGAAGGAGAGAAGAGGGGATATTAAGAGACAGTCAGCAGTTTCTGTTAGAGACACCAATTATTTACTCTTTGCCAAATCCAACAATCACACCAGCAGGTCACCATATTAATCCTTTTTTTTTTCCATATTTGACCCTTATAAAAACTTCATAGTGGTACCTTATTTTCATTATATCATATTCTCCTTATTCATTTTCTATCTTCCTGGACTCTTTAACATACTTGCCCTTTCCTTCTTCTTCTGACACTATAATGTCAGTACTTCCTAATTTTTTCTTTAATTTTCTTAATTTATTATTCTTTACAATTTGTAAGAAGGATGTTCCTTAAATGCAACTATTACAGGTTAACCTTCCATTCCTCCCTGCAATTGAGGACCACATTCCAGGCCTGCATTTCTCTAAATATGCCACATTATGTTATACAAATATGTATATGTGTGTGCGTCCAAGAAAAAAAGTCAGACACATTGGCCATATTTGAAGATATTTCAAAGGATAGATATAGCTAGCAGTTTTAATAAAGTAGGTGAAACCAAGATATTTCATATATTTACCAGAATATAAGCAGTCCTGGGATAATAGCACGGTGATAAGCCACTCTATCTGCAGAGTATTGGATTATCTTTCTCAGTTATTAGACTGATTTAATATACATTGTTTCTATAGCCTTGAGAACTTTTCTTCTTTTGTCTATTAAACCTATGCATCTCCAGGATTCATTTCATCTGTCATTCTCCTCATGACATCTAGCTCCTCCCTTGGCCCCTGCACCTCCAGGCAAAGCTGATAATTCCTTTTTTCTTTGTGAAAACTCAGGACCTTGTATATTAAACTGATTATATGTTCTATTATATATGTTTATCTTAGGGAGTGTTAGCCCCCCCAAGTACTAAAATTGTATGTTTTATTTGTGTTCTTTAAGCTGAGCATAGTACCTGGCGTACAGTAGGCTGCCTTTGGAGTTCATAGAGCACCTTAGTAGTTTGGGGTGTCAGCATTTGTCCTATTCCAGCTCCATCTGTGTCATTTCCATTAAGTTCTCACATCAAGCTGAAATGGACATTTTTTTTTTTACTAAATTGTAAAGAGCTGAACAGAGAGAGAGGGAGACAGATAGAGGGAAAGAGGAGAAAGTGTGTGTGTGTGTGTGTGTGTGTGTGTGTGTGTGTCTCCATGGAAAAAAGTCAGACACATTGGCCATCTTTGAAGATATTTCAAAGGATGAATATAGCTAGCAGTTTTAATAAAGTAGGCGAAACCAAGATATTTCATATATTTATCAGAATATAAGCAGTCCTGGGATAATAGCAAGGTGATAAGCCACCTTATCTACAAAGTATTGAATTGTATTTCTCAGTTATTAGATTGGTGCAAAGGTAATTGCGGTTTTTGTCTTTGAAAGTAATGGCGAAAACTGCAATTACTTTTGCACCAATGTAATAATATTTCCCTTTCATTTTCACCCTTCACCTCTCTTAGAACATGTGTTGCAAAATTGACAGAGAGGATTCCGGTAGTTTGGAGGAGATAGTGATGCAAATAAAGGGAAAAACGTTTCTGTATCTCTGGGAGAAATGAAAATATTCAGTAGATAAGGAAAATGTTTGATCCAGTGATGTTCTTACAGTTATAGGTATTCTAAAGAAACTAATATCAATTCATCAGAAAATTCAACATCAACCTTATTGACCTGTTTAATTAATCAAACTCTATCACTAAATAGAACATCATCTGAGATAGTGGGAAAAGGTAAGCGTTAATATTGACAGTTAAAGATATTCCAAAATTTATAAATTTAATTATACCTGCAACAGTTATTGTGATATTTATTATCAAAATTGATTTAAAAACAAATAGGCAAAACATTTAATCCTTACATACACATACAGACAAAATTAGTGTTAATATACACAGTTGACCCTTGAACACTTATATGCAGTCTTTTTCCAACAAAACGGGGTAAGATCCTCATCTATATGGAGGACTAACTATTTCTATACCCAGGTTCTGCAAGGCTAACTGCAGGACTTAAGTCTGTGAATTTGGATGCATTGAGGTTGTCCTGGAAAAAATCCTCTAATCTAACAAGAAATTATTACATTGTATATAAAGAGCATTTAAGAGTGGATAAGTGAAGAGAATAAATTCAACAGGAAATTGATAAGGAACACAGGTGAAAATAGTAAAGCAAAAAGTGTCATAAATAGTTGAATGATGTTCCTTTGCTCTTCATGAAAAAATCCAAATTATTTTACTGATTTAAGACTTTTTACCTCTGATAACAAAAATAAGTTATAATTATAAATTATAGCACTAAAGATTTTTCTACCTATTACACAGGAAAAAATTAAAAATAAGTGAGGTGGAGAAAAAATATATCACATTTTATGTATTACTTGGAGTATGTAATTTTCTAACTCTTCTGGAGATTAATTTTCAATATATATTAAAGAATAAAAATGTACTTATCTAGTCAATAAGCAATTCGCCTCTATTGATTAATCTTAAGGAAATAATCAGAAATGTACACAAGGACTTCTTTACAATTATATCCATTAAATTTCTGTGTAAAAATAAAAACTTAGAAATATATTGTAATAAAAAATGAGAGATTGATTAAATAAGTCATGAACCTGTTATTCAACATACTACTACTTAGTCATTAAAATGTTGATATAAAAGAATTGTTAATGACGTGAGAAAATCGTCAAAATATAGTGTCAACTGTATAGGCAGTTTATAACATGACCTGGATATTTAGGTATATAATGTGCTTGGTAAATACTATGTACATTTTTGCACACTAAAAATGAAAGATATATAACAATTGAAATGAAACAAAAGAAAATTGTTTTCTCTGTGCTCCTCTATTTTAAAATTTTACAAAGTGAATATGAATCACTAGTAATAAAAAAATCAATAATTAAGCATTTTAAATAGGTGAATTTCTAATAGACATGAAAACATTGATGTTTAAAATAAAACGCTCTCTTGTTTGAATAGATTGTGGAAAGGAACCTGAGTCACACATGTGGATATATGTCTTTGTGGGCAATGTGATCTGTGGAATAGGGGAAACCCCCATAATACCACTGGGGCTTTCTTACATTGATGATTTTGCGAAGGAAGGACATTCTTCTTTCTATGTAGGTAATGTGCAAAAATATAAGTTGCATGATTACTTTCCCTGGGTCTACCCTTGAAATAGTAGTGCTACTAAAGCCATTCTTTACCTGTTATAAAAAGAATTTGGAGGTATGTATTGTGTAATACTATCTTTAAAATATGTTGAATTAAGACCATGTATTCTTGGCATCTGATACAATTGTTTTATAATATTTTCAGGTATAATGAATGGGATGGGAATGGTTGGTCCAATAATTGGCTTTATAATGGGATCTGTGTTTGCTAAAATGTACGTGGATATTGGATATGTAGATCTAAGTAAGTACAGTCTAAACAAGGTACCGTGATGGTGTCTTTCAAGTGTAGAATACCATTCTCCCAAATAATTGAGTCGATTCTTTCAGTTGTTCTTCATTTACTATAATTCAAAATTCACAATTATAAAATAAATACATTAATAAGAGAATAAAAATAAAATTCAGCTCCTATTTATACCATGCTTTTACAACTAAATACAAAATGAGGGAACTTTAACAAACTTATGTTAAGTACTAGATCCAAAATAACAAAATAATCAAATGTCTCTTTCAGAAACGATGACTCAATGAAGTAATTTGATTTTGTAGTTAATGGTGGCTTGAATGTTGATGTGCAGAACTCAGAGCTTGCTTTGCTAAAGCGTTATTGTTACTGCTGCATTGACTTATGGCTAGAGTGATTTGAGATACTTCACTGTGCATGTTGGTCACGGTCATTTTTCCTGGCCCTAGCAGAGGGCATGGCATAAGAACAAATGAATGAACAAGAAGGACACATACATGAAATCCATTAACTTTTGTATCCATTCTGAGAGCATGTTTTCTTTCTCATCTCATAGAAGAGAGAGGCCATATTATAAAAACTGCCCAAAGAAGGCCCTCTTTCCTACAAATATACCTGTATCATATCAGGTTTTACCTTTTTTTTTTTAAACCAAATTCCGTGTAAAAGGTGTCCATCTTTAGCCAATGTTGATAGATCCACCTGGGGTGTAGATTCCCTCTTCTTGCCTGTTCTCCACCTCCACCATCTTTTTTCTCCAGCCAACATACTCAAGTATAATATTTACCATCTTCTTTCATATATGCAATTTTTTGTATCTCCACACAACTTTCTAGCTGATATTGTTTTTCTGTTTCTCTTCAGAGCTAAGCACCTAAAATGCAACCACCTAAATTATTAACAGATGTCTTACCTTCTCACCATCCATCCGTTTTTCAATCCCCTATAATTTTTTTCTACCACTAATAAAACACAATCAATTTCTACCTAACTTATTAAATCTAATGAATACTTTTCTATAACTTGTGCTTATTAATATCTCTAGTACTTCTTCATGTTTTTCCTTCTTAGATGTCTTATGAACAGCTAAAGCACAATATGTCAAAATCTGATCTTATCATCTTACCTCCAAATACACTTTGTTCCCTATAGTCCCTCTCTTGATGACTATGTGTACCTTAATTCAATTACTGACTGAACTACTTTGCCCTGTAATCTCACACTTCCCTGCATTTACACTTAGGAGGATTTTTCTCTCTTTTTCATTTGCATCATTCTTAACATCTATTCCCAAATGTGGCTCCTTTTAGAGAAGCCTTACTTCACCACTTTCCATTGGTCCCAAATTAGGTGTCCTGATTAATCATCAAGGGTATGTCTTTACTGTAGCCCATCTCACAATGATCTATAAACATTTGGGTACTTATCCTCCACCTCTTTTAGAGAATGACAGAATGGTATCTGTCTTAACAAAAACTGATTAGTGTTTGTGAGTAAGCAAATCTGATTTTCTGTCCCACCAGGACTGCAATGGATTGCTCCAAAGAGGTGGAAGGATTCATTTCTAAAATGGAATAGACATCACAACAGGCCCATGAACTGGAAAGTGTTTGCTAGTGTAAAACTAAAGCAAATATCTGATGAAATGTTTTATATCTTCTATTTTTGTCATGTGCCTTAGAGTTGCTACACATTATATACATTATTTCTCTTAATTCACCTTCAGTTTCATTATTGCATTTATAACTATGAGTACAAAATAAGTGGTGAAGTTCTTCAGGATAATAGTTTTGTACACTCTCCACTCTTTTCAGAAATAATTATAATATTTTAGAATTCATGGTGATTCAATTTCTATCACTGAGTGTTCAGACCTTGCTATGTCTTCTCTTATTCAATGATGAGCATGAAATGAATTTATTATAAAGTTTCCTTTGGTATACTCTAATACCTACAGAAGCCAAAGAGATAACATAAATGAGTGAACATTAGAGTGTGATAGTTAGACTAGGAAGAATTGGTGGTGGTGAACTGTTCTCCCCACACACCCAAAAGCACATGTGTCCCTCAGTCCAGGCTTATTCTTTTCATGTAACATTGGGCCCAGCATTGAAAAGACCTTCCGATTGGTTTTCCAGAAAATCCCGAAACTAGGATGTATGTAAAATTTTCCAGTTTGTAAGATGGTGTATGAGACAAACACTTCGTAGACCTTATCTACCTAGGTTTTGATCTTTAGTTTCTATGTGTAGAATAGCGTAAGAACAGAAAAGATGTCATCAAAATTACATTTTTGACAGATGCTAAATTCATATTTAGCATGTAGATGGTGTCACTGATTTAATCAATCATTTCCTAAAGTCTGTCTCAGTTAAAGATTATGAAACAATATGATTGTGTAAATCAATTTTAAGCTTACATGCCTGAAAATAACTTACTTCTGTTGGCAAAAGTTGCAATTATTTTTGCACCAACCTAATAGACAGTTTTAAATCAAGTCGATATTTTCTCATGTTAATGAGTTTTCTTGTAGATCAAAGAGTAATGGCACCATTAATCTGTGCCACAAACTTCTATGGTCTTTGCGTTTCTGTGTGCATATGCTTTTATTTATTACTTTTGTTTCATTGTGGTAAGAACAATTACAGAGAAATCTACCTTCCTAACAGATTTTGAAAAGTACAGTTAAAACCCTTGAACAACACAGTTTTGAACTCTGCAGGTCCACACATGCACAAACTTTTTCTAATAGATATACTGGAAAAATATAGGGGGATATGAAACAATTTGAAAAACTTGCAGTTAAACCATGTAGCTTAGAAATATAGAAAAGTTAAGAAAAAGCCAAGTATGTCATGAATGCATTAAATATATGTATTAGTTTATTTTATCATTAACTACCATAAGACATATATAAATCTACTACAAAAGTTAAAATTAGAGAGAGATCCAAGATGGCCGATTAGCAACAGCTCAGGAATGTAGCTCCCAGTGAAAGCGCAGAGAACGAGTGGACGCCGCACTTTCCGACGAAATTTTGTTACCCACAGACCGGAAGATTCCCGGCAGAGGAGCCACACGGGTCGCCAGCGCGACTCGTTTGGCCGGTGCGGCTGTTTTGCCGGCGCTCCAGCGCGGCGCTTCCCGGTGCGGAGTGTACGGGACAGACGGGCTCGGCTGGTCCCATCCCCACAAGGAAAACAGCAATTGGAAGCGCTGCAGACTGAGAGTCTCACAGCAAGCACAGCGAACCCGGGAAGATCCGGCTCTGTGGGGAAGGGGCGTCCGCCAAAGGAA
>CAUYQU010042994.1:0-40749 GCA_963574635.1 Cheracebus regulus | reverse complement strand
GTGGACGTCCGGCTTGTTGGTGATGAAGTTTTTTCTGTTTCTTAGTTTTCCTTCGGGGGGCACCCCTTCCCCACAGAGCTGGGCCTTCCCGGGTTCAGCTGTGCTTTCTCCGTCCTCAGCGCTTCCAATTGCTGTTCTCCTTGTAGGGATGGGACCAGTGGAGCCCGACTAAAAGTTAGGCATCCAGTCCCGTACACTCCGCACCGAGAAGCGCCGCGCCGGCCAAAAGAGTGGCGCTGGCGACCCGTGTAGCTCCTTCGCCGGGAATCTCCCAGTTTGTGGTCATCAAAAATTCGTCTGCAATTGCGGCATCCACTCAGTCTCTGTGCTTTCACCGGGAGCCACAATCCTGAGCTGCTGCTATGTGGCCATCTTGGATCTCTCTCCTATTATTCATTTTTATTGCCACTGCCCCATTTGAGGTCTTCATAATCTTTACTTAGTCTTTGGTCTTTTAGGAAGTAACTCCCTATCTGGTCTCTCTGCTCCTAATCTCTTTCCTCTACAATCAGTTAACTTTTGATTTCTTTCTCTTCTTTTCAATTATCAGTATTCAACTGTCCTATCGGCCGGGTGTGGTGGTGTGCACTTGTGGTCTTAGCCACTCAGGAGGCTGAAGTGGGAGGATCACTTGAGCCCAGGAGGTGGAGGTTGCAGTGAGCTGAGATCACGCAACTGCACTCAGCCTGGATGACAAAGTGAGACCCTATCTCGAACAAAACAAAACAAAACAAAACAAAAGCCAAACAGTCCTATTGCAATACAATCAGTTAACTTTTTTTTTCTTTTTTTTTGAGACCCAGTCTTGCTCTGTTGCCCAGGCTGGAGTGCAGTGGTCTAGTCTCGGCTCACTGCAACCTCTGCCTCCTGGGTTCAAGCAAGTCTCCTGCCTCAGTCTCTCAAGTAACTGGAATAACAGGCACACGCCACCACGCCCAGCTAATTTTTGTATTTTTAGTAGAGATGGGGTTTCACCATGTTGGCCAGGCTGGTCTCGAACTCCTGACCTCAGGTGATCCGCCCACCTCAGCCTCCAAAAGTGCTGGCATTACAGGCATGAGCCACCATGCCCAGCCAATATTCCTGTTTTAATCACTTCTTCTCTGGCCACAGAGTTCTCCACAAGCACTGTTAAAAACTCAAATCCAATCATGTCACTCCCCTGATTAAAATCCTTCACCAGTTTCCTAGTGAACACAGAATAAAATTTAAACTTTTCATCATGGCATACAAGAGCCCTGCATTCTCTTTTTTCTTTTTTAACTTTTTTTTTTTTTTGAGATGGGGTCTTGCTCTGTAGCCAGGCTGGAGTGCAGTGATCTCAGCTCACTGCAACCTCTGCCTCCCAGGTTCATGCGATTCTCCTGCCTCAGCCTCCCGAGTAGCTGGGACTACAGGCCCATGCCACCACGTCTGGCTAACTTCTTGTATTTTTAGTGGAGACGGGGTTTCACCGTGTTAGCCAGGATGGTCTCGATCTCCTGAACTCGTGATCCACCCACTTGGCCTCCCAAAGTGCTGGGATTACAGGCATGAGTTACTGCACCCAGCCCTTTTCCTTTTTTTTTTTTTTTTTTGGTGAGACGGAGTCTGGCTCTGTTGCCAGGCTAGAGTGCAGTGGCATGATCTCGGCTGAAATTACAGGCATATACCACCACACCTGGCTAATTTTTGCATTTTTAGTACAGATGGGGTTTCACCATCTGGCCAGGCTGGTCTCGAACTCCTGCCCTCGTGATCTATCCACTGAGGCCTCCCAAAGTGCTGAGATTACAGGCATGAGCCACTGCACCCAGCCCTTTTCCTTTTTTTTTTTTTTTTTGAGACAGAGTCTCACTCTGTCACCCAGGCTGGAGTACAGTGGTACAATCTCAGCTCACTGCAGCCTCTGCTTCCTGGGTTCAAGCGATTCTCCTGCCTAGCCTCCCAAACAGCTGGGATGACAGGCACCCGTCACCACGCCCAGCTAATTTTTATAGTTTTAGTAGAGACAGGGTTTCACCATGTTGGCCAGGCTGGTCTCAAACTCCTGACGTCAGGTGATCACCTGCCTCTCAGCCTCTAAAGTGCTGTGATTACAGGCATTAGCCACCACACCCAGCCTCTTTTTTTCTTTCTTAAGAGACGAGGTCTTGCTATGTTGCCCAGGCTGGTCTCGAATTCCTGGGTTCACGCAATCCTCCCACCTCAGCCTCCCAGGTAGCTGGGATTACAGTGAATGCCACTACACTTGGCTAGAGTCCCTGTTTTCTGCTTCCTGCCTATCTACCAGCTGCCTACCGCTCTTGCACCGTTCTTTTTTTTTTTTTTTTTTGAGATGGAGTTTTGCTCTTGTTGCCCAGGCTGGAGTGCAATGGTGCAATCTTAGCTTACTGCAAATCCTGCCTCCTGGGTTCAAGCAATTCTCTTGACTCAGCCTCTCAAGTAGCTGGGATTACAGGCATGCACCACCACGCCTGGCTCATTTTGTATTTTTAGTAGAGACAGGGTTTCTCCATGTTGGTCAGGCTGGTCTCAAACTCCCAACCTCAGGTGATCTGTCTACCTCGCCCTCCCGAAGTTCTGGGATCACAGGTATGAGCCACTGCGCCCGGCCTCTTGCACCATTCTTACTGTCTCACAATTATTAATAGTTTTTCCAATGAGCCAAACTCTCTTGCAACTTAGGGCCCTTGCATAAGCTGTTTATTCCACATAAACACTCTCTTCTACATCCCTTTGTCTTGCTATTCCTACGTGTCCTTCAGGGCTTGGCTTAAAAATCACTCCTCAGAAAAGTTTTCCTGCACTCTAGATCTAAGTTAGGCTTCTTGCTTCACTCTCACAGCATCCTCAACATTTATTTCACAGCATGAGAGAGAGAGAGAGAGAGACAGAGAGAGAGAGAGAGAGAGAAAGAGAGAGTGTGTGTATGCGTGCGCGCGTGCCTGCATGCTATCAATAATTTGTAACATAATTGTTTAGAGCCATACTCCAAAACCAGATTGCCTAGGTTCAAATCCTACTTAACTTCACTGAGCCTCAGGTTTTAAAATTATAACTCCAGGATAATAAAACTTTATTTTAGGGTGGTTGTGAGAATAAAAATATCTTCAAGTACTATGCACATACTGAACACTCTTAAGCGTTCAATACATCTTGTAAGAGGAATGCAGAAAGGTTAAGGATTTTATGAAAGAGGAAACATGTGAGCTGAATGTTGAAGGATGAGGAGGATAATAGAAGGAAGAAATGTTGCAGACTGAGGAAGTAACCTGACATGAGCGCCGAGCGGTCACAAGTCGGGCCTGGCTGGAGCACAGGAAGTACAGGGAAAAGTACTAGGAGATGAAACTGAAAATGCAAATTAAGGGCAAAGTTGTACTGAATCAGTAAACTGGAAGGTAAACCCTGACCTTCTGTTTCCAGATTCATGCTCTTCTCACACATAGCCAAGCAAATGTCAAATTGTGACATCTTGCTAAGGGCTGACAATTTAAAATATTACCTATGTATGCTTAGAACTGGCCCCTTCCCCGTAGGCCTGCCTGTTTGTGTCATTATATATTTTCATATTTTCATCTATTATTTATGACTCTAAATGAAGAATCCTAGGGACGTGATTCTAACACTTTAGGACCTTAAAGTCTAGAACATTCAAACTTATGTATATAAAGATATAAGTAAACAAAAGCAGCAAAATGAAAACATTAAATTGATTCACTCAACATAGAATTATCCATAATATATGTTACATAAAGAAAGAACAAAACCATGGATGATCCCAAGCATGAAAACCCTAAAGTCACTTATATATAAAGAGGAAGTCTTACAGATCTAAAATTATGTTTTTAGGCCAAGTACAGTGGCTCATGCCTGTAATCCCAGCAATTTGGGAGACCGAGGCAGGCAGATCACTTGAGGTAAGGAGTTCAAGACCAGCCTGACCAACATAGTGAACCCTTGTCTCTCCTAAAAAATATAAAAATCAGCCATGTGTGGTGATAGACACCTGTAATCCCAGCTACTCGGGAGGCTGAGACAGAAGAATTGCTTGAACCTGGGAGGCAGAAGTTGCAGTGAGCCAAGATCATGCCACTGCACTCCAGCCTGGGCGATAGAGCGAGACTCTGTCTCAAAAAAATAAAATAAAATAAAATAATGTTTGTAATGGACTAATATAAATTTTCACTTGCGTTGCCTGAGCATAAAGTGGAAAAAACTACCCCGGAAGTTCAATGTGAAAAAGGGATTTTAAAATTTAAAATTACGATGGGTTATACACAAAGTATATCATTAGAATTAACTGTAAGGCCTACCATACACAGGGTATCTTTCTGATCACCTTAAATGTTCCAAACTATCCAATGATAAATACCACGTTACTTATTCTTTTCTCATTCTCCCCTATGACGCCTCACCTTCTAGGAGATCTCGCGCCAGCCCTGGCTCTGCTCCTGTGGAACGGACAAAATCCGACAGGACAGCATCCATGTCCAGGGTCATGTGATCATTAAGTACTTTCAGGCAGCTGGATGTAGGTAGAAAATAGATCAAAATTCAGGCCTCTACCTGAGGAAGAAATAAATACATAAGGCTCAAATTACACTGGAACAGGATAATCACAGCCCCATGCCAGCAGCTTCCTAACCCAACGGGGAAACTATCCTAGCTCATTCATTTCAGTTGATAGCAGTTTAAAATGATGAAGTGTAACATTTTATTTCCTAACTCTTCATTAACATTAGCATCTGGTTTTGTTTGTTTGAGACAGAGTCTCGCTCTTTCATCAGGTGCGAGGCTAGAGTGCAGTGGCATGATCTCGGCTCACTGCAACCTCCGCCTCCTGGGCTCAAGCAATTCTCCTGCCTCAGCCTCCAGAGTAGCTGGGATGACAGGCGTGCGCCACCACACCCAGCTAATATTTTGTATTTTTAGTAGAGACGGGGTTTCACTATGTTGGCCAGAATGGTCTCGATGACCTGACCTCGTGATCTACCCACCTCAGCCCCCCAGAGTGCTGGGATTACCATGCTGTGAGCCACTGCACTCGGGCAACATGAATATGTTAAAGCCTGCATTAACCAGTAACCTATAATACCACTCTGAATAATGCTTTCCCTGTACTTTTTCTGAGTACTGCTTTTCTACCATGAGATTGCTTATCCAAACTAAAGGAAGGAAGCAACAGGCTACCAATCCTAAAGAACTCCCCATTTAACAATGGAATAAAGGCAGAAATTATTCTAAAAAAGGAAAACAAAAAATTAAAAATAAAAATAAAAAGAACTCCCCACCTGCAATAGTCTCTAACATGGTACCTTGTTTATTTCCTTCCCGGCACTTGAATACTCTCAAATCATTTTAATTAGTTGCTGTCTAGCCATCTCCTCTAATATATAAGTTTCCTGAAGGCAGGAAACTTCACTAACGTATCCTCTGTATGTATCACCTGGCATAGTGCGAGGCACACTGGCCCTCAGTAGATATTTCTTGAATGAGTGAACAATGACTATACACTGGATAATTTCAGAGTTAACTAGTGTTTTGAGGCTAGCAAAGGTGTAAATTGATAACGAAAACTACTCAAAATACATAAATAGGCCAGGCGCAGTGGCTCACGCCTTTGATCTCAGTACTTTGGGAGGCTGAGGTCAGGAGTTTGAGACCAGCCTGGCCAACATGGCGAAACCCGGTCTCTACTAAAACTACAAAAATTAGCTGGGTAGCGTGCCCCTGTAATTCCAGCTACTCGGGAGGCTGAGCCAGGAGAATCACTTGAACCCGCAGCAGGCAGAGGCTGCAGTGAGCCAAGATCATGACACCTCACTCCAGCCTGGGTGAAAGAGCAACTCTCCGTCTCAAATAAATAAATAAAATAAAATAACCTATTCCACAAAGCAGAGTGGGGACCCCAAAGTTTCATAACAAAAGTCAATCTCTATTAACCTTATGAATCTAGGAAACATATCTACTCCAAAACACGTCTTTCTCCATGCGGGACAGATGACTACCAAGTAAGTTCAACTGAAAAAGATCTCTTCTTTCAGACTCTGGCAGAAACTATGTCCCTGACCTGACAGCGTGGCACCAATCCAACATTCCTCTGAGGTTAAAAGTCCCAACTAGGTGAGCAATAATAGAGTGAAGAAAAATCTCTGACCAAATTCTGCCAGGTTTACAGCTTTCTATAGAAGAGTCATTCATAAAGTCGCCAGGTGCACTTGCCCTACCTTATCCACCAATCCCCTGCCTTTTGGGAAAGGTCAAAGTATAATTCTTGAAGGCACTAAGTGACAAGGCAAACAAACAAAAAAGATTGTGGGTTATAAAATCAGCAGGTCACTAACTTGCTAAAACTGGATTTTTTTTTTTTTTTTTTTTTGGAGAGAGAGATGGCAAAATAGAAAGTATTCTCTCTTGTCCTGTTCTAGTAGTACAAGAGACCCGTGAGTGCAGGGACACGATCTCTTCATTTTTGTAGCTCCAACATCTAATGTACCATCTATAATATAGTAGGTAGTCAAATGCCTGATGAATAAATGATTCAATGACTAAGCCAACTGCATCAGCTACCAACAAACCAACCAATTTGAAGCTTACCAGATCAGAAATTCTAGGGCGCTTCTTAACACCCTTCTACTTCTAAGTTTTAAAAACTCTCCTTTCTAAAGGGACCTCAACCATGCCGTCACTACTCTCACCACCCTAACATTATGTGAGTTTACCTACATACACCTACATGTATTAACTAGGTAACTTTGGTCAAATTACTTACAGGGTTTCAGTTGCCTCTTCTATAACCTAGACTTGGATTAGATGACTCCTAAGATACTTTCAAGGTTTAAAAAATAAACTTCTTCAGTTCACTACAGCCTAATAATCTATTATCTTTGACTATCTGTCAGTCTAGATATTATTGATGTTAAATTTACCTGAGTTTCAATATCATAATTACCAGAAAGAACTACTAATACATAAAGAATTTTTGGTCTAAGATACTTCAAATACAAAACGTCAAGGTATAAAGTAAGTTAGTCCCTTACCTTCAGGAATCAGGAATTAAATGCCTTCAGAATTAATAGATGAATAAATCCCCTCCCCTCCAATACAGGCAAGAATTTCTTCTCCAAACCGATTTTAGCCACAGCCTTAGCTTCCAGGAAGTGGTAGTAGCTCAAATAACTTATACACATGAATAATCCAAAACCAAGTGCATAGCTGCAAAATAAATTTTAATCTTCTTTCTTTTTTTTGAGACGGAGTTTCACTCTTGTTACCCAGCCTGGAGTGCAATGGTGTGATCGCGGCTCACTGCAACCTCCGCCTCCTGGGTTCAAGCGATTCTTCTGCCTCAGCCTCCTGAGTAGCTGGGACTGCAGGCACCTGCCACCATACCCAGCTAATTCTTGTATTTTTAGTAGAGACGGGGTTTCACCATGTTGACCAGGATGGTCTCGATCTCTTGACCTCGTGATCCACCCGCCTCGGCCTCCCAAAGTGCTGTGATTCCAGGAGTGAGCCACCGCGCCCGGCCTAATCTTTCTTTAAAAAAAAAGGTAATGCGGCCGGGCGCGGTGACTCACGCTTGTAGTCCCAGCACTTTGGGAGGCTGAGGCACGCGGATCATGAAGTGGAGTCAGGAGATGGAGACCATCCTGGCTAACATGGTGGAACCCTGTCTCTACTAAAAATACAAAAAATTAGCCGGGCGTGGTGGTGTGTGCCTGTAGTCCCAGCTACTCAGGAGGCTGAGGCAGAAGAATCGCTTGGACGCGGGAGGTGAAGGTTACAGTGAGCCGAGATCACACCACTGCACTCCAGCCTGGGCGACAGAGCAAGACTCGGTGTCAAAAAAAAAAAAAAAGTAATGCAACTGTAAAGCCATTTTAATAACATTCTGAGAGAATGTGAGAAATATACAGTAAGTACACAAAATAGCAATCACAAACAGGTGCTCAGCAGAAAGGAAAAGAGTTGACTAAGCCATGGGCATGTAGGCAATTTCACAGCCAGACACAGACTTCTGACATTTACAACGTCCCCAAAAGCTTCCACATTTTCACTCTCTACCTACCCCTTGATTGCACTGAAGCATTCGAGCTGCATTTGAGTCCTAACTCTTCCCCAAATCACAACATTTGGGCCTGTCAAAAACTTTCAAAAGTCAGAGACTCCTCCACATCTATGATGTCAGTCCCAAGGAATCCAGGCAGGGAGAAAGAGGGGAGACAGGGACACTTAGAACTTTCACATAATTCTTGATTAGGTGGGAGGGAGAAATGAAGGGCTGTCTTGGCAGATTGTTTTTAATTAATATGGGTCCTTCAAGTCAAAGAAACAAAATATAACCTTTTTAGAAAGGAAATATGACCAATTATACTCTTTATTTCCCTTTTATTTGTAAATCTAGTCCTGAATCCAGACCAACCCTACTCTAAAGGGACCTATGTAACACTAAATGTTACAATCCAGAGGTAACAAGATGAGTCTGAAAGAAGTGAAATAAACATGTTTTAAAGCTTTAGATATTATTTCATTTAAACTTCCAAACAACTCGAAGAAGTTTGTATTGTTACTCTACATCACAGATGAAGATACTAAAGCTCACAGAGGTTAGGGAAAATGCCTAAAGCAACACAGGTAAAAGTGGCAGACCCAGGATTCTTATGAACCCACCCCAGCTGACTCCAGAGACCGTACAGTTACACAATGCCACATGTCGTCCAGGGACAAGAAAACATGGGCAGGGCACCCACGTGGAAGTCCACCCTCACTGCTTCAACTCCTCTCAACTCCACACCCAAAGAAAGAACTGGCTCTGGATTCAGACAGATCTAGGTTCCAATCCCAGAGCTACTACCTAAGGGTTGTGTAATCATAGGGTAAGTAATAGAACCATTTTGTGCCTCAGATTCTTCATGTATAAAATGGGGGAAATGTATGCATTTCAGCCCAACTGTTAGGATTAAATAACATACGTAAAGCCTTAGGGAAGCTTATTGACACAAAATAAATCTTCAAAAATTGTCAGTTGCCTTCTTTGTGCCCGATTCCCTCCCACACACTCTGCGTCACTTCACTGGTGCCCAACACAGCCCCCTCCCTATACCTTTCCTTTAAAAGCTTCCTCTACTCCTCCCAAACAAACCCTTCAGTCCCACGACCATTTCTAAAACAGAGTCTTGACACATACACACAGTGCCCAGTCTATCGTTTCCAATCCAGTGTCTTTCAACTTAAGCGTTCAAGAAAATATCCTAAAAGGGGTTCCTTAGTTGTACCTTCCACTACATGGTCCCTCAAAAATAACAGCAAAAGAAAAATGTCTGTCCTTTCCTAGATGTGCAGACACAGCTACATAGCTCATTCATTCCCAGATCTCCAGGAACAGCAATTTCATACATATTTACTGGAATCCAATGTCTTAATCTACCAATCCTACCTCCCCTACCTGTACCTACCTCTTATTACTTTTACTCATTCCAGGTTCAAAGATTTTGTAATAGTGTCTTAATCTCATGTATATTGCCTATTTTTTTAATTATTGGAAGGAAATGCTTGCATCACCTACTCACCCTGCATATTTCTGGGTTGTTTTCCACCTCTAATGCAGGATATACCTGGCAAACGTCACTTTCTCCCCCTAAGTCAAACATGGAGTAAAACAAACTCAATCATATAATCACACCCGAAACAATGTATTTATCATATGCTCTTGTGGGTACACAACATTAAGGTCTCAGGAGCTAGCCCTATGGTTTCATTACCACCACTAGTATGTGTGTGTCAGAACAAAATTTAACTATTTTTTCAAGAATTTCTAGTTTTATATCAGGGCCTACAAATAGCAGGCCCTGATATAAAACTCCATCAGATGGCCAGGTATGGTGCCTCATGCCTGTAATCCTAGCACTTTGGGAGGCCGAGGCGGGCGGATCATTAAGGTCAGAGCCCATGTTGGCCACCACACTGGCCAACATGGTGAAAACCCCATCTCCATTAAAAACACAAAAATTAGCTGGGTGTGGTGGTGCATGCCTGAAATCCTAGCTACTCAGGAGGCTGAGGAAGGAGAATTGCTTGACCAGAAGGTGGAAGTTGCAGTGAGCCGAGATCACGCACTGTACTCCAGCCTGAGCAAGAGCCAAAAAAAAAAAAAAAAAACTCCATCAGACAAATCCCATTAACAACCAAAGGGTAATACAAAGATCAGGGACTAGTGAACAGAGAACTTGGAAACTGGCATTTGTCTCTTCAGTGCAACTGATAAAGGCTCCTTAAATTACAGTTATTTTGGGAAATGTAGTAATTTGGAAGGCTTGCAGAAGGGAAGTGATCTTTGGGAAAATGGGGGCAGGGAGAGTCATAAAGAAAGTCTGTTATTATAATATTGGCACAACAATAGTAGCTTAAATAGAAACAAGAATCATGTTAATGTTTATTTTTTTAGATACCAGACCAACATGTCTATTTACCACACACAATGAATTGTTTTCTTCCTTTCAACTAAGGCCAAGGATAGTCCAAGGTTTGGGTTCTCAATAAATTCAACTTTTAAAAGAATAATCTGCAAAAACAAAAGTTCTACATGACCCATTAAAGATTCTAATTACTGAATTTTTGACACAGAGGAAAAAAACACTACAAATCAAGAGACTAGCTAATAGCAAAACACGCTCTCTAGAATCAATTTTCAAACATTCAGTAGCTGACAATCTTCTCTTCCTTTCTTGATTTCTTTAGTCATTTCACTGTAAATTCCATTCAAGGGGAGAAACCGAAGAAAGATTCAAATTACTATATTATACACTCTTGGTTATCCACAGGAAATTAATCCACTTCATAAACTTCTTCTGGTAAATCAATTTCCCTCAGCATACCAGTACTAACTAATTTCTTTAAAAGCCTCAAAACAATTAGAAAATTTGGGCCAGGCACAGTGGTACATGCCTGTAATCCCAGTGCTTTGTCAGGCCAAGGTGGCAGGAATGCTTGAGACCAGCCTGGACAACACAGTGAGACCCCCCGTCTCTACAAAAAAACAAAACAAAACAAACCCCCACAAAAATTAAGAGGCTGATGTAAGAGGACCACTTGAGACCAGGCATTCAAAACAGCAGTGAGCTATGACAGTGCCACTGCACTTTGGCCTGGGTGACAGGGTGACACCCTGTGTAAAAAAAAAAAAAAAAGAAGTGAAGGAAGGAAGGAAATTTGTTTTTTATAACATTATATAATTCAGTTAAAAGAAGAATACTTATTATTACTGTCATTTTTTAAAATTCTCCATCTTTAAGTTCCGTAGTTCCATCTTTCCTGGCAATACCTAAATCTCATTTGATCTACAGGCCCAGTATTCAAAACATCCACCTGGCATCTGCTGTTATCATTTACTGTCTTGTAACACTAGCTGACCTTCCAGAAACTCACATCTTAACTCTCCAATTTGACTATGAGTCATTCATTGAAAATTTACCAAGTTGGTCTGCCATCTACCAGGTACTGCCGTGGGGCCTGGAGATAACCTAGTCCTTCCTTCAAGGCACTCTGATCTGATGGGAGAAATATAAACATGTTATTAATGCCACTGGGGTAAGAAGAGGTATAGAAGCAACCAGTTTACCCAGGTGGGTCAGGGAAGCTTCTCAAACTTTTAGCCAAGTCTTTAAGGACATGTAAAAGTCACCAGGATGGAGGACAAGAGTATATTCAAGACAGAATTAAGATTCTTGAAGTCTGCACCTTTCTTTTGTACTTGAAAACATTCTAAACAGGCCTAACACATTGCTTAGCACATAGTAGATGCCTAGCAAATATTTGTGGTTCTGAACTATTTGTGCTATTCCATATGTGTGGATAACTGAGAGTTATCTATACCTAAAATAGGCTTGTGAGTTATATACTGGTTTCAAATTTGCCCTATCAAGATAAACAAATAGATCTATATGAATAAATGTAACTTGTACAGCTGTCTGTTCACTAATAGCTTCTATTCTGCTATTGCTTTTATTTTTAAAAACTGATATTTTCCATCAACCTTATTTCCGTGTTACTTAAGAGCCCTAGATTTTTGTTTTTAAAGCACTTTCATAAATATAACCTCATAATAAACATTTTTAAATTAAATACTTTTTGAGGTTTTTAATCCCATATTCTTTTTCTTTTTTTTAATTAATTAATTTATTTTTTTAAAAGATGTGGTTTCACCATGATGGCCAGGCTGGTCTTGAACTCCTGACCTAAGGTGATCCACCCACCTCAGCCTCCCAAAGTGCTAGGATTACAGGTGTGAGCCACTGCACCTGGCCTTTAATCCCATATTCTGATGGAAAACACATACACAGAGAAGTTTACAGAGCTTAAATGATACCCAGATAGCACAGAGGTTGGGCCTATGCATTCTGACTCAGAATGCAGGGCTCATATCAGTTTTCTAGGGATTTATAGCAAAACCAATCAGTCTAGACATGCAAACTCCAAAGCCTAAAGAACTCTTACCATTTTGTTTTTTAAAATACTATCCCTATTCACTACATTGTCTCCTGGCCACTACCATCCTCCCTACCCACCACCAACTCCACAAACAGACACACATTTTCCAGGTTGGTGTGAAGAAGCAGAAACTAACCCAGTATATCCCAGACACTGTTTGGTTTCTCATTTCTGCTGGTTGTACCTTTTGTAATAATGCTTTTTCTTTTAGAAGAAACCAAGTCTCTTTTATTTATGCACATAAAATTAGTTACAAGCACATAACACAATCTGATAGTTCTAGTTTACCTGGGAATGTAGAATATATATTTCATTTATATAATTAACTTTTCACAATTGGGTCTTATATGGAAAAAACCTGGTGATAAGGTTCAGAAAGTCAGTGTGTTTTCCCGATTGGCACTTTAGAATCATAAACTTTTAGAACTAGAACATCAGAGATTATTTTTATTCCATACCCTCAAGTTACAGATGACAACACAGAAAACCAGGAGAGTGAGATTAAGTGACTTGTCCACATTCAAAGAGCTAACTCTGGTCAAACCGAGTACAGAATAAAAAACTACTTACTCCCATTCCAGTAATCTTTCCTTGACTTCACATGTATCACTAGGCCTCAATTTTCCATGGGATCTACTTTGTGGATTTATTACTAACAGAAACTGCCTTTCCCTGGCCACCCAGCTAAATCTCTTACTCCTGCAGATGCATACCAAAGAAAAAGGTGTGTACCTAGGAAATTTAATCACTTAAGCAAATCATATTTAGGGAAGGAAATCATCTATAAAGAAAATCAAAAAAATAAATAAATAAAATAAGCAAAAAAAAGGCCAGGCATGGTGGCGCATGCCTGTAATCCAAGCACTTTGGAGGCCAAGGCGGGCGGATCACCTGAGGTCAAGAGTTCAAGACCAGCCTGACCAACATGGTGAAACCTCGTCTTAAATAAATAAATAAATAAATAAATGAAAATGATGGGGCCGGGCATGGTGGCTCACACCTGTAATCCCAGCACTTTGGGAGGCTGAGGCAGGTGGATCACGAGGATGGAGACCATCCTGGCCAACATGGTGAAACCCCGTCCCTACTAAACATACAAAAATTAGCTGGGCATGGTGGCACACGCCTGTAGTCCCAGCTACTCGGGAGGCTGAGGCAGTAAAATCACCTGAACCTGGGAGGCGGAGGTTGCAGTGAGCCAAGATCTCCCCACTGCACTCCAGCCTCAAGACAGAGCAAGACTCCACCTCAAAAAAAAAAAAAAAAAGGAGAAAATCATGAAGGCATGCCAAAACCAAATAATCATTTATGTTTTGCTCATCACCACTAAAGATATAACTGAATTTGGAAGTATTCTTCTAATGTTGTAACTACTCTGTAGCAAGACAGTAGGACAAAATTACATGTGACATCGGGATAATTTTTCTCTTCTACTGATACTTTGAAGCTACTTCTCATACACCATTCAGAAATCACAGCTATACCTAATTTTTTTTAAGTATTCAACCCAGGCTGGAGTGCAGCAGTACTATCTTGGCTCACTACAACCTCCGCCTCCTGGGTTCAAACCCTTCTCATGTCTCAGCCTCCTAAGTAGCTGGGATTATAGGCATGCACCACCACACCTGGCTAATTTTTCTGTTGTAGAGATGGGGTTTCACCATGTTGGCCAGACTGGTCTCAAAATCCTGGCTTCAAATGATCCACCTGCCTCGATCTCCCAAAGTGCTGGGATTACAGTTGTGACCACCAGGCCTAGCCTATAGCTCAATTTTGAAAAGGACAAAACATAAAACCAAAAGAAAAATAAACCACCAACTTTTAACATACTGTATTATTTCTTATCCAAAAGTGTTGGCTGGGCATGGTGGCTCATGCTTGTAAATCCCAGAACTTTGGGAGGCTGAGATGGGTGAATCACCTGAGGTCAGGAGTTCAAGACCAGTCTGGCCAACATGGGGAAATCCCGTCTCTACTAAAAATACAAAAATTAGCCAGGCATGGTGGCACCCACCTATAATCCCAGCTACAAGGGAGGCTGAGGCAAGAGAATCACTTAACTAGGGAGGTAGAGGTTGCAGTGAGCTGAGCCTGTGCCACTGTACCCTAGCCTGGGCAACAGAGTAAGACACTGTCTCGGAAAAAAAAAAAAAAACTATACAGGCTGAAAGCATCAAAGCAATAACTTTCCTCACATTCACATTTATTCAAGTTTATTTGTAGGACGGCAACATTTCTTCTTCCTCTGAGGAAGGCCCACCATCAGTACAGTGGTGCCCAATTCTCTCCTGATGAAAACCTTAACATCCTGACTCAATCATTCAAAAAGCACTGAAGAAGGACCCACTCTTCATGCCAGGCAGGCTGCTAAGTGAAGAGGATGCAGCAGCCAGTAAGTCACCGTCTCTGCTTTCCAGAAGTTCATCTAACGGACTGGTTCCAGAGAAAACCCCAAGATAGATATTAGCCAACTTCCTTTATTTAATAAAAGGTTTACTAAGTGCCAGACCACAGACAGATAAAGGTGAAGAGAACATTTTAAAACATGAGAGGATTTTTCAATTTACTAAACAAACTCATGAAATAACTTGCTCTTAAGAGTATTAAAGTCTTATGTTCCTCGCCAAGGATGTCAATCATCAGAAATTGACTGTAAAGATTTTTTATGTATGATAATATCTAACCAAATAGTTTGGTCAACGGCACTATTTGCTTAATCTTACTAATCTGAGAAACCAATCAGATACAGATCTACATTGATACATTTTAAAATATCTATTATATAATATCTGTATTGCACAAGTGTAGTTGATCTTACCAAAACTGGGATGAGTTGTTTCCTGTGTAGACAGAAGCTTCCAGGAGAATGTATTCTAAGACTCTAGGGTCAAACATATGAATTATAAATCCTGTTAAACTTTCTTGCCCCATACTGAGTGAGTACAGGTAGTACAGGCAACCCTTCACAATGAATGCCTTCTGGGTTCAAGCAATTCTAAAAATGGGGTTTCGCAGAGATGGGATTTCACAATTACACAGGCCAAGTTCTCAGAGTGAAGGTTTCTGCTTTTACTTCTCCTTTCCACAAAAACTACAAAAGCTATCAATTAGTACACAAGCCACCTGGTAAACATCTCATTGTGTTCTGAGTCTTCTTGAAATTAATCCAAGAAACCAACCCTTCTAAGAGTGAGTCCTAGCCCATTATTATTATTATTATTATTATTATTATTATATTATTTTTGAGATGGAGTCTTGCTGTGTTGCCCAGGCTGAAGTGCAATGGTGCCATCTCAGCTCACTGCAACCTCCACTTTCCAGATTCAAGCGATTCTCCCTGCCTCAGCCTTCCAATTAACTGGGATTACAGGTGCCTGCCACTGTGCCCAGTGAATTTTTTATACTTTTAGTAGAGATGGGGTTTCACCACGTTAGCCAAGCTGGTCTGGAACTCGTGACCTCGGATGATCCATCCGCCTCAGCCTCCCAAAGTGCTGGCATTACAGGCGTAAGCCACTGCGCCCGGCCCCCATTATCATTTTTAACACTATTATTGGTATTAGTGGTGGTGATAACAAGTGCTAACTTTGCAGTTCATAAAATACTTTCAAATATATTATCTCATTCACTGAAAAAAAATGAAGAAGAGACAAAAGGAAATATCAAAGGCAATTATCTCAAACATCAAAAACCAACCGCCAATTTTATTTTTTTTAAGAGACAGAGTCTTGCTCTGTTACCCAGGCTGGAGTGCAGTGGCACAATCATAGCTCACTGTAACCTCAAACTCCTGGGCTCAGGCAATCCTCCTGCCTTAGCCTCCTGAGTACCTAGAACTACAGGCGAATGCCACCATGCCTGGCTAATCAAACTCAATTTCACTGAAATTGAAGAACAAGCATTTTCAATTCAAGAACTTATTTCTATCAAAAAAGCATTAGACTGACTCTAGCAATACAAATTTTTTAAAAAATCCCCTTAAATGCTAGGTCTAATTGATTCAATGTATAAATGTTAAGATTATAGTTTCAGCAAGAATTTGACACTATAAATCTTTGTTTACCTCAATCTCTTTCCCAAATGCTTTACCCACAGTTAAATGCTTTACCCACAGTTAAATGCTTAATAAATATTCTTCTACAGAAGGAATACTAACAATGAAGAACCTGCTCTGTGAAGACAAACTCACAACATCCTGCACTCAAGTACCTTTTGAAGATTTAGCTAACATTTATTGTGCACCTAATTCAAGTACCATGCATTACTTGTGGGTTAGATGCATCTACATAAATCATCTCACTAACCTCATGAACCATGCCCAGATACTCTTGGATTCCCAGTACTAAATTGATTAGATCTCAAATACCAGATAGTTCTAACACTAGCAACTTTGGCCAGGCACGGTGGCTTATGCCTGTAATCCCAGCACTTAGGGAGGCTGAGGTGGGTGGATCACCTGAGGACAAGAGTTTGAGACCAGCCCGGCCAACATGGTGAAACCTCGTCTCTACTACAAATACAAAAAACTAGCTGGGTGTGGTGGCGCACGCCTGTAATCCCAGCTACTTAGGAGGCTGAGGCAGAAGAATCGCTTGAACCCAGGAGGCGAGGTCTGTAGTGAGCAGAGATCACACCCCTGCACTCCTGCCTGAGTGACAGAGCAAACCTCTGACTCAAAAAAAAATAAAAACTACTGGCAACCTTGATTCCCACCGAGTTAATCCTTAGAACTCAACTAGAACTCAACTCCTACTGGAACTCAACTACTTGCTCTAAGTCTTAAGCATTTTTTTAATGCTTTCTGCTAGGTATTGCTCAAAATAAATCCTTGTGCCTGTTTTGAAGATACTAACTCCACAGTAAAGATCACTCCTCCCAGGTAGGGCACATGGTGATAGTGGCCATATCTATAAGTACTCTCTTAGACAGCACAAGCTGAAGAATGAACCTAGAATGCTAACAAAACTGAATTTCAGTTGGGCGAAAGACACTAGCTGTTGGTATTATTCCCAGCCTCAAAACTCTTTTCTAGTTCTCTGAATACAGAAAGCTTTCTCTATTTGAATGAACTGAGCAGGTAAGTTTGACTCAAGGGTCCCTACCCGCATACTCGTCAGAGAGAACTAGGGGAAAACAAAAAAATATTTCAACTAGCATGACCACATTACAGTGTTAACAACACATTACTCACCATTGTGCTACAAGAAAGAACCTGCAAGTAGGCAGGAACTTTCAGGAAGCCAAAGAAACAAACAAAATTCTCCTAGTCCTCAAAGCATAACACATCCAAATGCCAAAGCAGGTCACACTGTCCAGTTTATACCCAGGTATAAGTGGGTGGAGAGGGAGAAGGGAGAGGCGAGGGGAAGAGAGGAAAAGCATTGTTGAGTAGTATGCTTTTCAGCATCAAGACACATTTCTTTCTTGGATTCATCGAGAACATTTTTAACAACAGCAACAAAAAACTGGGGTTCCACTATTTTTATGACTTTATATATTCACAGAGAACATCCAATATATGTAAATGGTGGCACAATGTAATAATGGTTGCAGACATTCCTTTTGGAATCCGTCAGAGCTATACCTAAATCCTACCTGTTACTTTCTTGATTTGTGACCTTGGGTAAATTACTTAATGTCTCTGTAGCTTAGCAGAGACTTCAGCTGACATTCACAATAGTATCCTCAGAACCTTAAACAGTGCCTAAATCACACTAATACCTATTTTGGATGAATTAATCTGTAAGGGAGCATAAGAGTATCTATTTTATGGAACTTTTATGAGTATAAATGAGATGTTATATAAAGTGTTTAATATAACTCAGGCTAGGATCTCGCTATTAAATAGTAAAGTTTACTTCCCTTTATTCCCCAGCCAGGTCACAAGCTATGACAGAAGAGCTGTGGCAAGGAATAAGACGGGATAAGCATGGTAGAAGCCAAGCATTCGATGTTTACTACTATCACCATGTGCCATACCTAAGATGAGTGGTGCTTATTCTGGAGTTAGCAGCTTAAGAACAGGCACAAGGATTTCTTGTGAGCATTACCTAGTAGAAAGTACGTTAAAATGCTTAAGACTGTGAGAGCAAAGAGCTGAGTTCCAGGAAGCAGCTGAGTTCCTAGTCAGAAAATCCGAGAACATTTAGTCTTGGAAGATGAAATTAAACAACAGTGTCAGTCAAATTAAACACCAGTCTCAGTCCCTTATGGTAGGTGAATAAGAAACGTTAGCTGATTGAGAAAATTATATTTTGAATCCTCAGGTATCTGTTATCACACAGATAAAAATCTGGCAAAAGAAGAAAACAAGAAGGGGTAGGAATGAGTCACATCCTAAATATAGCTAAGTATTTTAAAAGCAAATACAAAAGATTTAAGGCTATTCAACTCCGCAAAAAAATCTCCTATTAGCAAAAATACTCAATTGATTTATAGTATTCACTCTCCCTTTCAGGTAATAAGATCTATGTAAGTAAATTGTTTTTAACTGCTGACAGAGTAAATAAGCCTGAAAGATTTGGGTCTAAAGCTCTCTTCCTTTTACTAAAAAAAAAAAAAAAAAACTAATGGGCATTTGAGGCTACTTCACCCACAGCTTTCAACTCATGCAAGCCTATATTCTTGCAGGGGAGAGGGGAAACTATTGTATCTTCAAATTGGGAGTCAGAGAGAATATGTGCTTAAATCCAAAATCTGAAGACATCTTTCCCCTTCAATATGAAGGACTGAATCTCAGAAGAGAGCTCTAAGAAACCCATGCCACTGTTGCATTAAGAGCCTGATAGACATAAGTACACACATTTTGTGTATAAATATAAGGAAAACCCATACAGAACTGAAATAGCTTGTGGTTAAACCTCATCATAATGTGGTCCTTCAACTTCCCATTTCATTTTCCAGGCATTGTTCTGAGTTTTTAACCACTTGACCCACCTCCTCTCAAGCAATATGATCTAGTAGAAAGAGCACTAAATAACAATCAAAAGAACGGGCTATATACACCAAGTCCTACTGCTTACTAGGCATGCAAACATAAATCAGTTACTTAACCCCTGAATTCAATATTCACTGAGAATGCTGAGCCAGACTCAGTACTTTTCAAAGTTGTCTACCAAGGTACCCCACTTTGGAGAGCAATCAGAAACCCACCAAACCGAGCTCCCCCTATTGCTATTACCCAGACTGAAAATGTATGTGCGTCATTCTTATCTATCCTTTTTTCACGATAGTCAGTTACCAAATTCTATTTATCTCTCTTCAAATTACTCAACTCTCTCCCCCTTCCTGCATTACCATCACCCTTGTAGACAATCTTTTTCCTGGACTATTGTAACAGTCCTCTAACTGGTATCCTTTCCTATATTTTATACCACAAATCTGAATCAGTTGTCCTAAAGTACTAATTCATACAATTCCCTGCCCAGAGATTTTTCACTGTAAGTATAAAAACCAAATTCCTTTGGCTGAGATTTAAGTCTCACTCCAATTTATCTAATTCTCTAACTTTACTAATTTTACTGATCTTACTGCCCTCCTAGGTAAAATACTGTGCTACAAACTACTTGTTCTGCCCCCAAAACGAGGTGAGCTCAGCTCACTAGTCCTCTGCCTTGAATGTTTCCCCGCTATATTCTTCTCTTCTCTGACATCTAGATCACCATAAAAGTAAAATGTTTCCCTATCTATTCCCTTTAAACTTCTATGTAGCTATGTAACCGTGCTCCTCACTTGGTACTTAGTGTCTAGGACTCTGTATTACTATTTATCTCTTCAGCAAAATATTCAGTGTTCATAAATAATTCGTGAGTTCTTAACAACTTTAACTGTTTCTACAATATACTGGAGGCCTAATTTTTCAGAGAGCAGATAGCCAATAAACTGTTGATATTAATTAGTACCTCAGAAAGACATTTAAATTTTCTGGGTCTGATTTTGCTCACCTAGAAAATGATAATATGTAAATCTCTTTTCAGTTCTAAAATATGATATACTATATATATTGCTATATTGCCTGTATTTCTCACATTTCTTTTTCTTTTGTATATGCATTTATCTACATGTAACCACGTCCTACGTAACCCAGAATATAAATTCCCAAGGGGCCAATTCTCCTACTGCTTATTTATTTACTGGGTAACACTTCCTTGGCATCTCCTTAGTGCATTTTGCCCAAATTCCAGTGCACAGCAGGTGTTCAGTGAAAAGGAATTTCTAATTTCAATCAGGCAGCAAACCTCAAGGGAAATCTGCATAGAGCATTTAAATCTCAATTTTCATAATGAACTAGTATATTATAAAAAATTACAAAGATGTGAGAAAGAAGGAACTTAAAGTTGTTAAGATGACAGGACACCTTGTGCCAAACAGCTAGGAATTTATTTTAGGCAAAGAAGCTAGAACACAGCAACTCTTAAGTCTAACTCTCAAATTCTATTTTCACTGTTCTAAGAAGGGGTATGGAAAGTCTCTATCCTTGGTCAGTAAACAACAGTGACCAAGTGTTCTTCATGTCAAAGAATCCTGTCCCTTAGAACCAATAGAACATTTCAGGAGATGGATGGTTTAACACTTAGCCAGGTGAGCTACCAATTCAAGAGAAGCAAAAGCAGATGCTCACAATGGAACACATAAAAGGAGATAAGCTTCTAAAATACATTTTTGTTAGAGCCAGCCATGATGGCACGTGCCTATAGTCCCAGCTATTCAGGAGGCTGGGGTGGGAGGATGGCTTAAGCCCAGGAGTTCAAGACCAGCCTGGGCAGAGATTAAAAACAAAAACAAAAAATAAAATAAAAAAAGAGCAGCCTGGGCAACACAGTAAGACCCCATCTCTACTAAATAAATAAACAAACTACATTTTTGTTAGCTAGCAGCATTGTATTTTCCCATTGTCTTGCCTTAATTCTTCACATGGGACAACCTTCATGTAAATGTCAACATTTATTAACACTAAAGCCTCAGAGGAATTCAATCCTCCTTTTCTTTTGATGTTAGCTATTAATGATTCAAAAGACACTAGCAGACCAACTCATTTAAAATGACCCTGACTTTTCAAAGAACTATTTTAGAACACAGCACTGGTACTTTCAAAGCTCCATTCTATATATAATATTCTCCAAGTAGGTATCTGTAGAGCATAGCCTGGATATAACTTTGATATAGTTAAGGTAAAAGGTTGATAAAGAAATCTAAGCCAGATTTTGGAGAATGAGAGGAAACAGAAGCCCTTTAAATGTTTATACCTATCCCCTTTCTGCTCCTGTTCCTCAAGCCTATTTTATAACATCTGCTAACTCTTACCTTCTCTGTTTTCCCCTGTCTTCTGCATTCCCCTCCCTCCTACCCTAAGAACAGCTCTGGGAGCCACAGGGTAAACAATCTGTTGCTAGGAACTAGGGCTCTTGCCCTCTACCCTTTTAGGTCCCCAAATAACATCAAAGAGACACAGGCAATTGTCCCTTTCCCTGATTTTTGCCCCCCAACCAGATCTTCTTATCAAGATCAGAGAGACATGGTGGTAGCAGGTAAAGGAGGGAAGTAAGTCATTTACTCATAGGAACCATAAGCTCATTAAAGACAACTCAATCAATTACATGGAGATACTTACAGCAAAAATGTTCATCTCAGGCTTATTTCCCAGAGCCTATTGTGGCCTACAACTCTCATACATTCCCCATCCACCTTCTCAAATATACTAAATGTGTGCTCAGAAACGCATTTATTAAAAACCTGAGCTAAAGATAACTACAAAAGAAAATCCCCTGCAAATTAAAGTTCTGAAATGCATTTTAGATGTATAAATGGGCTGGGCGTGGTGGTTCACACCTGTAATCTCAACACTTTGGGAAGTGGCAGGAGGCTGTTTGAACTCAGGAGGAGTTTGAGACCAGCCTGGGCAACACGGCAAAACCCCATTTCTACAAAAAATATAAAAAATTAGCTAGGTGTGTTGTCGAAAACTTGTGGATCCCAGCTTCTAGGGAGGCTGAGGTGAGAGAATCACCTGAGCCCAGGAGGTCAAGGCTGCAGTGAGCTGTGATCATGCCACTGCAATCCAACCTGGGTGACAAAGAGAGAACTTGGCTCAAGAAAAAAAAAATGGATTTGGGATTATCTACTTCAAAATGAGCCATTATATTGCTTTTCAGAACGCCAAGAGGAAATCACAACCTGATGGTTTAACCAAACTGTCAAGAGTTGATTGCTTTTTACCTTCAAAACGGCAATTTCATATAGTTTAACTTAATATTAGTCTCTTACTTGGGGTGGGAGGAGCTTCCATAGGCCAAAACAATGTTATATTGGAACTATATGTTACAGAATTAAAAACAAAATATGCTGAAACACAACCTGACCTCATCATAAAAAAAGGAGTGCAGTGAAAAGTACATGTACCTATATACGTGAGAATGTGTGTATCCAAGTGGGGATACACATGTTGGTCCTCAGCAGTGTTTAGTAACTGAACAGACAGGCTGCCTTTTCTTAGAGCCCATCTCCATCTCCAGTGAAGGTGTCAAGACCTTGATGACAAAAGCAGAATCTGGTAGCTAGTGAAAAGAGTCTGGCTGCAGGAACACACTGCCTTGAAGGCCGCCAGGATCGATTCTCAGGAGTTTCCCAATTGAGATGCTATCACCTATCAATTCCGATTTCATTTTCCAAGAAATGTTTGCCCTCACCCCTGCAGGAAGTTAGTCTTGATTACTTTTACTATTTATGCGTATTTTTATGTAACTTTCAGTGCCAAGTGTTTGTTTATAAGCTTTATTTTCCAGGAGGTCCACCCCAATAGCCAAATTAATAGTTCACCAACGTAAAGGATGGTCTTTTGTTGCTGTTGGTCATAATCTATTTAGTCACAAACAGTGTCTAAATGCCTACTATGTGTAAGTTTCTATGGCATACCTCGTAAGGGATACAAAGAAAAAGAGACTACTCATCTGCTCTCAAAGAACTTCCAGTATAGTAGAAGAGGCATGCCAAGGGCACAAATAAACCAAAATATAAGAATACACAGCTACCACATGACAAGTATCAGCAAAATGAGAAGAAGATTCAGTTGTGGGAAAGATCATATCCAGCTGAAGAAAAAAAAAAATCAGGAACATTTTTGTGAAAGAGATAGTTTACACTAGGACTTTAAGAATGGATAGGTTTTGTTGTTGTTGTTGTTGTTGTTGTTGTTTAAAAAAGGGCAAGTGGGGCTAGGCACAGTGGCTCACACCTGTAATCTCAGCACTTTGGAAGGCTGAGGTGGGCAGATCACTTGAGGTCAGCAGTTCAAGACCAGCCTGGCCAACATTCAGAAACCCCGTTGCTACCAAAAAATAAAAAAATTAGCCAGGTGTGCTGACTCGAACTTAATGCTTCACATGGGACACATAGTCCCAGCTATCGGGAGGCTGAGGCAGGACAGTCACTTGAACCCGGGAGGTAGAGGCTGCAGTGAGCCAAGATGGCGCCACTGCGCTCCAGCCTGGGTGACACGGCAAGACCCTGTCTCCAAACAAGAAAACAAAAACAAACAAACAAACAAACAAAAAACCAGGGCAATAGCAAGCGTCCAGCGTGCTCGGGCCTGCGGTGATCCTATACGTCCCTTCAGTGCTTGCTAGAGCAGTTTTGAAATGGTTTGAGGCCTTGCCCTGCTCCATCCAGAGCAAGGTTACAGAAATTTCAGACAACGGAAAAAAAAAAAAAACAGGGCAAGTCGGGAGGGCAATGGAGCAAACAGGTTTAAAACGTAGGTGACTGAATGAACTCGATCTACCTGTAGACACATCTGAAAAGCAATGTTGAGAAAAAAAGTTGCAAAAAGATACATGATTCTATTTACGTAAGATTTCAAAACAAAACTCTTATGTTGCCTATGAATACGTATGTGGGACTGGGCGCAGTGGCTCATGCCTGTAATCCCGGCACTTTGGGAGGCTAAGAACGGGCAGATCACTTGAGGTCAGGAGTTTGAGACCAGGCTGGCCAATGGGCAAAACTCCATCTCTACTAAAAATACAAAAATCAGCTGGGCATTGTGGCGTGCACCTGTAATCCCAGCTACTCGGGAGGATGAAGCAGGAGAATCACGTGAACCCGGGAGGCAGAGGTTGCAGTGAGCCAAGGTCCCATCACTGCACTCTAGCCTGGGCAACAGACTGAGACTCCATCTCAAAAATAAATAAATAAAGATGTGGGGGCGGGAGTATAAAACACGAAGGAATGATACACATCAATTCAGGCCAGTAGTCACTTCCTGAGAAAGAGGAAGGAGGAAAGGATGCAGGGTGGAACTTCAGCTATATTTGTAACATTTAATACTTTAAAGAGAGTAAGACATCTAAAACAAATATGACAAAATGTTAATGTCCATCAAATTTGGGTTGTAGACTCAAAATTGGCTGTTTGGATTTTTCAATGAGTTTTTCTAGATGTTTGAAATACCTCATTATGCAAAATTTTAAAATTAATAAAGGACCAGGTGATTGGAAGGATAGAGGAGTCAACACCAAAACAGCCAGGAGCACAATGGTTTCCTGAAACTCTAAGGAGATGTTCGACTTGGTTCAGTTTTAGACTGAAGAGGAGCCTTCACATCCCTCAGTCTGCACAAGAGGTGCTTAGAACAGGGCAGAGTGACAATAATGGACAAGCAGATTTATTGCCATCTCAAATCAGATAGCAGAGGGGAGTGAAAAATCACCTTCCCACATAACTTAAATGCCAGTGTAACCAACTTATCTTCCCTAAAACTGCCAAAGAAACTTCCAGTTACACAGGAATTCAGATAAGCACTCGCTGTGAGCAGCTATTCTGTGTCTCCTCTCTTCCCACCCCTCCTCCTCCCAAATACTCACAAACAAAAACAAAATGTACCCTTGCCCACTTGAGAAAGAATTGAGACTTGGCAGCTCTGCTAAAGTGAACAGCTTCCAAACCGAGGCCCTTCTCTGGGGAAGACGCTGACAGAGCCCCGAGAGAAGAATTCAAAAATCACAACTCAGACAAGTTTTGAGGAAGGCCCATCGACGGAAAGTAGCCATCCTTCCACATGTCCTTAAGTCCCAACTTCTCCCAGGGGAATCTCAGGACTTAGACGATGCCCTCTATTCCGTTCTATTCTCCTCCAGCAAAAATGACTAAAACACAAAATCCAAACTCTCGCTTAGCATTTTAAAACCAAACAATTTCCCTCCACAAAAAATCCAGTGAAAATTAAAATGCAGGGAAGATGCAGAATCTGAGTATTTAATATTTTAAAGAGAGTAAGACATCTAAAACAAATAGGACAAAATGTTAAGGTGCATCAGATTTGGGTTGTAGGCTCAAAATTGTCTGGGTTTTTTCCCTGAATTTTTCTAAATTTTCTTTTAATAAATATGCTTTTTTAAATAAATATACTTTTAATCAGTGCCCAATTTATCATAGCTTATTTAAGTTTCATTGGCACAATTTGAAACTAAGTTTAAAAGAAAACAACTTAAAGGGAACTTAGTGGCAGAGATAAAGACACCCAACAAAACAAATACCTTGACATTCTTCTACATCTGAATCATTACAGCTGAAAAATCCTAACACCTTATTCATCCCAATCCAGGGCACCAAACTGTCCCTCTTCCCAATAGCACTCTGAGGGCACACCTTTCTCAGTCAGACCTAGGAAAATACCACTATTCACTCTGGATGGATTCAAAAAAAGACAGTGGGATGGAATAACATTAAGTCCTTCTGCCTTCTACTACAAAGCAATGTGGCAGAATGACGCAAACACTGGAGAGAAGAAGAGGTGAACTCACCTTTATTATTCACCTAGTACACACCAGCCACTGAAGACTGAATTCTAGACCAAGCTATTACTAAACTACTGTGGTCCTGAGTAAACCTCAGGTATTCTATTTGAAAATGAATGAGGAAAACGAAGAGAGCATAGCTGTCCCTCTAGCTGTGATTCCATGATTCTATAAATATGATCACTCTCAATAAATGTGTTATAGTTCAGCATAATAAAGTTACCGAAAGGCCTTTTGCTTTCTTCATCTCCAATCCACCCTACACACCACTGACATAGTCTTTCTAGGATGTGAAACTTATTTTACCACCCAATGCTTAAAATCCTTAAATGCCTCATCATATACTATAGTGTAAGGTAAAGCTCTGTATTATTCAGCCTTGCCTGCCCTCCAGCCCACCCTCCAGCCATACTGGTTAAGTAACAGTTACCTGAAGAAGTCTGGCTTTCATTCCTTTAAGCTTTTGTTCATAGTGTTTTTTCAGACTAGAATGAAATTCTCCTTGTCAGCTGTAGGGTAGACTCAGCTCAAATGCTGCCTCCTCGGGGAGGCCCTTTCCAACCTCTGCATGCCCAGGGCAGAACCGACCTTCGGGCTCCCACTCTCGCCTCCAAATACTTCTATCACAGTATCTATCACACTTCATTCAATCTGTATGTTTATGTATCTGTCTCCTCCCACTAAACCCATACCTCCTGTGGGTTCCTTGTCTGGCCTACCTCCATCTCAGTGCCTAGGACAGTATTTACAAGACAGGAGACACTCAACATATATTGGAGTAAGGAGTAGAAAAAAACCAGCAAAAAAAAAAACAGGAAAGGAGAAGGAAGAACCAATCACCACGACTGGAATGCAGCGAATGTTTGTGTTTAGGTTTATCAGTACCATTTTCTTTGCCCTTCTGCTCTTTCCCTAGTCCCCGGAGAGCTTAATTCTCTTGGCTACAGCTACCATGTCTTGCCATGAATTGCAAACTGCATTTCCGAACCTACCCTCATCACTATCCCAGCTCACACCTAGAACAGCTTTCACTTGGACATTTCATTACCACTTTAAATCCAACACATCCCAAATTACACTCACATTTCCCTAAAATGAGGAAAGCTTCCTAACTTCTTTATTTCAGTCAATGTCTCAGACACCCAGGCTGAATGTGTCATAATCGTACTTGACTCATCCATCAGCTTTCTTCCTCTCCCACATCCAGTCCCCATGAATTTCCATTTTGCCTTCACAGTCTCTTTTTCACTCTTTTCTCTCATTAACCTAACCTCCAAAACTCTAACTCGGGGCCTTATTACTTCACACACCCTCAGAAATACTATAATCTTCTGACTCAAGACGTAAGAAATAATCCTGTGCTGGTGACATCGCAAACAGTTTGGCAATGATTATAAAGAAGTGGTAGAGGGTGGCAGGGATGGAGGAAAGCAAGTCAACTAGAAAAAAAGGACGAAAGAATGGCATGTGATTTTGTTAACTTCTTAAATATGGATATGTGGATACTTCTGCCCTTTTTTTTTTTTTAATTGGATATATTTTCAAACGACTTTCCTACAGGAGGAAAAATCTGACAGATTTTCAGTGAAGCTGATATCTGGAAGAGCCCCTACAAAGCACCAGTACTTTGAGAAAGCCAGCTTAATCTTCAACAATGCAACATAATGCAGTGGGATTTGTCCAGATACTGTGAGCGAAGGCTCATCCTGGCTGAAACATAGGCATCACCTGCCAGTCATTCTCAGACATAAGACAGACAGCCTAACAGGACACATTGGATCCATACAGATTTTTTTTTTTTAAAACAAGAGTTTCCTTCTTGTTGCCCAGGCTGGAGTGCAATGGCAAGGTCTTGGCTCACTGCAACCTCCACCTCCTAGGTTCAAGCGATCCTCTTGCCTCAGCCTCCCAAATAGCTGGGATTACAGGCGCCCACCACCACACCTGGCTAATTTTTATATTTTTAGTAGAGATAGGTTTTCACCACGTTGGCCAGGCTAGTCTCGAACTCCTGACCTCAGGTGATCCGCCCACCTAAGCCTCCCAAAGGGCTGGGATTATAGGCACAAGCTACCATGCCCAGACGGATCCATACAGATTTTGAAAAGAAACTGGTCTATCAACATAATCAGTGTAGTCTAGTCTTAATAATCCACAAATAGATTATTCATTTTATGGATTTCTGAGGCCAAATTTTTAATACAAGATTGACTGTTCTTCATCAACAGGGTACTCTCCCCACCAACAGGTAATACAAGCGTAGAAATGCAAATTTGTTTCATTACCAGTATGATCCCCAAAAATGAAAATAAATCTGGTTTGAAAAGTAATGTATTTTCAAACGAAGAAATGTCTTTATTAAGTTCTGAATTACTTACAACAGCACTCCCTACGTTAGCACAGATAACTGAGAGTTACACGCACTTGAAACATAATGCTGTCCTTACTATAAGCTCTTGAGGAGAATGCAGCCACAGTCCTGAGACGTCCCCACAGGCTGGTGCACTATGAGACAGGCACAAGCAGGCTCAGTAAAGTACGGTGTGTAAACACAAAGCCTTCTGCAAGGAATCTTATGTCTCCTGGCTGTATCCCTTTAGGCCAGGATGGTACAGAAAAGAAGAGTCACAATGTACGGGTGCCTGCCTGACTCCGTGTCCCTGAGGTCCTGAACCACAGGGCTCGCTATTTCTCATTAAATCCGTCCTTTGTTCAAGGACCTACAATGACTCTATTGACCCATCTATCAACACCCAACAGAGTCTAGCTTCTGAGTCCCCTCCACCCTCTGCCTGTTCTACCCATGACTTGCCCAACCCACATTCTCTACAGTCACTCTCATATATTCCCCCCACACACAACTTAGTCATTCATACCATCATTGCACACTGTACATTCTATACTTTCTGTTTGGAAGATCCTTTCTTTTTATTCCCAACACAATAACTATTTCATTTACTCAAATGCTCACATTTTACAGATAAGAGAAGTACCTTGTCCAAGGTCACATGGTAAAAAGTAGACCTAAGGTTTGAACGAAGGCCCATCTAACTCAATAGCCCATACCTTTTCATGACTAATCCATAGCCTCCCAAGTCCATTTCAAAATTTACTGATTCAGAAATCACTCCTAATTTATTTCACTGATTCTTACTTTATTACTTCAAGTCTTCTCAGCCCTTACATACTTCTCAGCACATTAAATTTGCTTTTGTCCATGTTTCCTAAATGTTAAAGCTTACAGTAACAGTCTGCCTTCCCATTTATATATCACCTTTCTCCTCCACCCTCAACCCCAAGAGCGAGGACACACGTCTTTACATCTTTTATACCCCCCTAAAGCCTGTCACTGGAGCATGGAGACTGCTTTATCCACAGAAGTGTTCAATCAATACTCAGCAAGGATGTCTTACTTAAAAACAACCAGACGACAACTCCCTTCTGATATTAAAAAGTCAACTGAATTCAGGCATTCATGTGAAAATATCTATCTTCCACTTACACAAATTTTTAATTACCTGAATTTATCAGAGGCTACAGAAGAGTCCACAGTCTGCTCTTTCACAGGTCCTAAGTTCCCCTAGGAAAGATACTGCTGAGGTCACATATCAAAGCACTGTTTAAGGACTTTTCCCTTTGGTGGGATGAGTGTTTAGGGTAAGGAGAGGCCTACTCATACACGCATACACACACACACATACACTGTAATGGCCGGTATCTTACAACATGCTTAAGATACTGAGGAACTCCAAAACTTTGACAAGTGGAACTTACTGCCCTCATAGCAATCAGAAAACTTATTTTTAAAACTGAATTACTCCATTGTAGTTCACTTGGTTACATACACCAAATCTCAAAATTGCAAATGAAGCCTTCTGAGAACGAGGAACACTGGTGGACTACCAGGTACCTCTCCACTCACTCCCAGGCTTATTCAACCCCTTCAATCCCCATGCCCTGGAATCAAGTGCGCAGTTCAACTTTGGGGAGTTGCTAGATGCAGATATAAACAGAATTTACCCAGATATCATCACTAATATTGGCACCAACCAACTCACATAGATCAAAACAATTATTGATAGCAGATTCTGGGAAGGCACATGTGGTTTTTAAAAATTAGATTTTAATCTCCAAATTAAATCATTTTTTTAAATAGGAGTCTCAAAAGAAAGAGATTAAACAAAGCTTTGGGAAATTTTCCAAGTTGTTGACAGCGTAAGGCCACTAAAGGCCACCTAACGATTAGCATTCATTACTGCTCATCCTGTCTTATACAAGTCATCAGATAGCTAGCTCTTGCATTTACATTTTCTTCTGAGGGAGCCTTTGGTACTAAAAGCAAGGAATAAGTCAAATAAGGCAACAATAATAAAAAATTAGTTTGGAAACGATCTTCCATCTTTCTTTCCATCTTGAATGTGTCATGTCCAAAGCAGATACCGGTTCAATTCTAAATTATTCACGGTAATGGATAAGTCTTGGCAGAAAGGTGCTGACCATAAAAAACGGGGTAAAATCGAAAAAACCTATTTCGGTTTTGGAATATATGTTTTCAGCATATTTACCTTCTTAATTATTCCTAGTATGAGCTAATATTTGTCTTTGTTTGCAATCTCTAAGTACACAGTAACTGGTCACTTTGTTAGGGAGGTGCTCTGAGGCAAGCTGGGTCAATAGTGGAAATTAGAGCGGTCGGGTATTCAGCCTGCAGAGGAGCAACATCAAGTTCATTTATTTCACAGTTTTGTTCAGCCTTCAAAATACCGATAGAGTAGCACAGCAGGTTGGTTACTAAACTTTAAAAGAACTACTTGAAAAACAATGAAGACAAAGAGTATAATTAATTCTTCATTGTTTGTGCATAATGTACTCATTTGTAAATTATGCACAGCAAATGTTTAACTACCTCTGATTCTCCCTAGCCACCCAGCTTCCGCCCTGAAGTCTTCTCCCCATCAGGAATGCGATCTCATTTACCAGGAAGAAAATGTTCTAAATGTTTTTGAAAGTTACATAGCGGGTAGGGAGGGGGGAAAAAGTTACATAGCATAGAAACCATTCTTTAAATATTTAGGGGTTAGCTACTCTTTTGGGCCAGCCTTACCGCCACCTCTTTCTCTACTCTGTTCTTTTCCACCTTTGAACTAGATTCTGAAAGACACAGAGATCCAGCCGCCTCGAAAATCTCCTAAATATACAGTACTAGAGGCCAAGGACTGAAAAATTAGCAGCCTGTGAATCTCTAAGGAAAGCGTTACGTAGGACGTCTAAAAAGATAAGGAAAATAAAAGTCAACGTACTGCTAATTCTTGACTTTGCATTCATGAAAAGCTGCCTGAAAAGTTTGTGGGGAACCTCTTCCCTAAAATTCCAGCAGTCCGCTTCTTTCTACTTTCAGATTTTTACATCGGTATTGCACCCAGAGAAGCCACCTAGGTTAGACAGAAAGACTACCACGAGGAGGGAGAGACTGAGCGCTGGTCCTTGTGAGCCGACAAGCTAAAAATACGCCGGCCCAGTAAACAAATCCCATTCCATCCCGACCAGAGCCACACCGTTAACCTAGTAATTATGAGAAGAGTGAGATCACGCAGCCCCCGGCTTACTCATCATCGGCTTCTAAAGTTTCCATCGGCTCATGGCAACTTTTCTTCTTTCTAAAGTTCAGACTGCCCTAGAACCCGTCAGCCTCCGTCTCTCACTCTCTCTCTCTCACACAAACACACACACACCTTTTTCTCGCCTTTCCTCCATTACTGTATGCACCTTAGTTTGGCTACCAATAGGGAGAATAAGCTTGTTTCCTTTTCATTTTAGTTTTATACTGAGATTTTAAATGAACTTCATCCTACGGTAGGGGGTAGTAAACTACATGTTAATCACCTTAAAACTCCACCATCCCTCCCGAAAGTCTAGCTGACAAGGGGGAACCGTCCAAACTGGCCAGCGCCGCTCAGGAAGGGAGGCCGGGAGCTGGGAGCGCGGGGCAGGAACGCAGGACGCAGGTGAAAGGGAGGAGGAAGAGGAGGAAAGGCTGGGGCGAAGCACGGAGCAGTCGGGGCGAGGACGGAGCGCCGAGGGCAGACGGCTTCGGCTGAAATGGACTCAGAAAGGAGGAAGGGGGCAGTGGCGGTCAGAGGAGCAGAGTTTGGGAGTCTGAGAAGCCGGGAGGGGCGGGAGCAGACGCGGGACGGTGTCAGGGCGGGGGGCTCCGTTACCCTCGCGGCTCCCGGGGCAAGGCCCTAGGCCGGGGCGGAGCGCGGGGCCCGGTCGCCTCTCCTCATTCCTCGGCAGTGACCCCGGGGTCCGGCCGGCCCCTCCCCCGACGGCGATGGAGGCGGAGGCGGTGGTGGAGACTGCGACCGCAGCTGTTGCTCCGCACAGGATCCGGAGCTGGAGCCAGAAGGCACTGACCGGGACTGGCCTCCCCCAGTGGCTTTTTGCCCGCTCCACACCCGGTCGCCACTCCGGCTCCGGCGGCTGGTTCAGGATCGGTGGCTTTCGGCTGTCCGGCCGGAAACAAGCGCCAGTTTCCGGCCGGAGAGGGTTGGCGGTGACACCCAGGCCGCCCCCGGGCCTCCTCCCGCCCCGCCCCGCCCCGTCGCAGCCCCGCCTTTAGCGCCGCTCCCCGGGCTGCGGCCCGTTTGGCGCTTGCCCCGCGCGTGACCCCTTGTTTTCCTGACCCGCGTGCCTGAAGCTCCTGGTCTGAAGCATTCTTGAACCGGAGCTGGAGGGGCGCGGGGCGGACTCTTAGGGCTCCGGAGTAGACTCAGTTGGCTGCAGCCGTTGGGAAGCCGCCGAAAGGGGTGGAGCGCTTGTGGAAAGGTGAGACTTCAGAATGAAAACACCGAAGTTCCAGCAACTACACAATCGTTCTGGAGTGACCGCAGGAAAACTCGCTTCTTCCAGACCAGTCTCCACCCAGTTAGTATTTCTCTTGTTCCTCCGCTCTTGAAGTGAACAGACCCTTCTCTGTAAACACTTAATATTTATTTACTTGCATAATAATGATCCCCTGTTGACGCATTTGCTTTAGACTTGCTAACACAGTAAAAAAAAAAAAAAAAAAAAAAGCAGGCTTATAAATTGGAGGGGAGAAAGGATAAAGAGGTCCATTTCTGTCTTTCTATTTAGCAGTATTTAAGTCCTATCATTCCTGAAAGCCATAGGATAAGTCTCCTTAGTATGGGCTGGACAGTGAACAGTAGCCATTTTGGTAGGGAGATGAATAGCCTGTAATAGCACGTGAATTATATGTCCATTGGAAATAGGTGTACCAGAACAAGTTGTAAATCCTCCAGATTTTGAGATTGTGCGAACTGCATGAAAGACTCCCAAAGCCTATCTAGTGTCAGTGTAAATTGTAGCTGTTTTCTTTTTCTTTTGTCTTTTTGAGACACTTCCAATGTGGCTGTGTGGCCCAAACTCATCTCAAACTCCTGTCCTCAAGAATCTTCTTGCCTCAGCCTCTGCAGTAGCTGAGAGTATGGGTGTGGAAGCTTACTGTCTGTGTCAGTTTTCTTGTTTGCCAATGTGCAAGCTTAACTAAGAGCTGCGAGTTCAGTCCTTGGGCTGATTTTACAGTGAATGAAGACAGTGCCCAAGTATTTCATGTGGAGCAACCATGGCATGACCCATTATTAGTTTTTCAGAAAATTTCATTTACAGGATGTATCCTAAAATAGAAGTACATCTAGGTTGTCTAAAGGATGCTCTTGTGGCTTTAAAACCATTTCTAGGCCGGGCACGATGGCTCACTCCTGTAATCCCAGCACTTTGGGAGGCCAAGGCGGGCAGATCACGAGGTTAGGAGATCGAGACCATCCTGGCCAACATGGTGAAACCTCATCTCTACTAAAAATATAAAAATTAGCCAGATGTGGTGGCAGGGGCCTGTAGTCCCAGCTACTGGGGAGGCTGAGGCAGGAGAATCACTTGAACCCAGGAGGCGGAGGTTCCGGTGAGCTGAGATCACACCACTGCACTGCAGCCTGGCAAAAAAAAAAAAAAAAAAAAAAAATTCTATGCCTACATGACTATCGTGGAATGGAGTGGGGCACTTCATCATCAGGGTGGGTACTAAAGTAACCAGACTTACTGGCAAATTATAAGCTATATAGACCAGTAAGACAGAATTGAGAGTCCCTTTGGTATGGTTTAAATATTTTGTCCCCTCTAAAATGTATAGGTCAGAACTTAATTCCCATTCCAACAATATTGGGAGGTAGGACCTTTTGGTGTTTAGGTCATGAGGACTCTGCCCTCATGAATAGATTAATATTATTATACAGGGTTTGATTAATGCAGTTTGCCCTCTCTTGCCCCACTGACTTCCACCTTGTGACGATGCAGCATTGCTGAATCCAGATGCCAGTGCCTTCTTGGATTTCTAAGCCTTCTGAACTGTGAGGAAATCAATTTCTATTCTTTATAAATGACCCAGTCTGTGGTCTTCCACCATAGCAGCACAAATGGAATAAGACACTCTTTATTTATGGGCCAAGATAATTTAATTGGAAATAGGTTTTCAACATCCTGCTGGGAAAATGGATACTGATTTGCAGAAAGATGAGCTGAGAACCCTTTCTCATATTATACATTAAAATTAACTCACATTGCTAGGTACAGTGGCTCATGCCTGTAATCCTAGCACTGTGGGAGGTTGAGGTGGGTGGATCACTGGAGGTCAGCAGTTTGAGACCAGTCAGGCCAATATGGCCAAAACCCGTCACTACTAAAAATATAAAAATTAGCCAGGCGTGGTGGCTGGTGCCTATAATCCCAGCTACTCAGACGGCTGAGGCAAGAGCATTGCTTGAACCCAAGGTGTATTGGTTGCAATGAGCTGAGATGACTCCACTTCACTCCCAGCCTGCATGAAAGAGAAAAACTCCGTCTCAAAAAAAAAAAAAAAACAAAAACCCTCATATTGAAATGGTAAGAATAAAAATATAACTTTAGCAGCCAGTAAGGAGAATATCTTTATGACTGAGGTGTGGGGAAGCAATTGTGTCTTGTTTTGTATTTTTACGAAAGCCAAAAGAAGGGCTGAGTGTGGTGGCTCACGCCTGTAATCCTAGCACTTTGGGAGGCTAAGGTGGGAGGATCATGCAGTCAGGAGTTCGAGACCAGCCTGGCCAGAATAGTGAAATCCTGTCTCTACTAAAAATACAAAAAATTAGCCAGGCGTGGTGGCCTGTGCCTGTCATCCCAGCTACTCAGGAGGCTGAGACAGGAGAATCGCTTGAATCTGGGAGGTGGAGGTTGCAGTGAGCCAAGATCTCGCCACTGCACTCCAACCTGGGCGACAGAGTGAGACTCTGTCTCAAAAAAATAAAAGCCAAAAGAAAACATTCTAACTCAAATAATTGTGTTGCTGCCATAGAGCTGACTGTGAAGAATTTAACACCTCTCCTCCTTTTTCTTTTGAGATGGAGTCTTGTCAGGATGGTCTCGATCTCCTGACCTCGTGATCTGCCCATCTTGGCCTCCAAAAGTGCTGAGATTACAGGCATGAGCCACCACGCCCAGCCTAATGTTTTCTATACTGTGTTTAAACCGTGACATGTCAATTTTGGCATTTTCCATGAGTGAGCTTCCCCATCAAAATATTAGTATGTTCTCTCAGGGCTCACTTCCAGCCATTTACTCTAAGTTGTCTAGCTTTTCCTAAGTTTCTTTTATAATTTCTCAGAAGAATCACCATTGCTGATTTTATTTTTTTTAATTATTTTTTTATCCTAGCAACTTTCATTTAACCATTACTGATTTTTTAAAAACCATGGTCTTGTGAATGTTTATTTTTGTCTGAAAGTTTCTTTTATAAGTGTTTTTGTGGGGGAGCAGGTTTATTTTTTTGTTTTTTTTGTTTGTTTTTTTATGAGACAGGGTGTCCCTCTGTTACCCAGGCTGGAGTGCAGTGGCTCAGTCGCAGCTCACTGCAGCCTCAACCTCCTGGGCTCAAGGATCTTCCCATCCTTCCAAGTAGCAGGGACTACAGGCGTGCACCACCACACCTGGCTAATTTTTTGTATTTTTGGTAGAGACGGGATTTTGCCATGTTGCCCAGGCTGGTCTCGAACTTCTGAGTTCAGGCAATCTGCACACCTCGGCTTCCCAAACTGCTGGGATTACAGGCGTGAGCCACCATGCCTGGCCTTTTATAAGTATTTGAATCAGCACAGTAATCAACTACTTAATTGCTCATTTAGCAAAAATATACAAAGTCTGTAAGTGAACTCCTGGTACCTTCTTTTCATACCCGTCTGGGAACAAATAAATATGATATTATTTCAGGAGCAGTTAATGTGAAGAGTGATGGGTAGAGCATCTTCTAGAGTGGAGGGAACAGTGTCCTATGATAATACACTATGAATGTGTGTAATTCCCCAAGGAAATACTATTACTTATTTATCTGTTGCACTCAGACATCATTTTGTTGTTATTTTTCTTTTCTTTTTATTTTTGAGTTGGAGTTTTGCTCTTGTCACTGCAACCTCCGCCCTCCTCCCCTGGGTTCAAATGATTCTCCTGCCTCAGCCGCCTGAGCAGCTGGGATTACAAGCACACGCCACCATGCCAAGCTAACTTTTTGTATTTGTAGTAGAGATGGGGTTTCACCACGTTGGCCAGTCTGGTCTCAAACTCCTGACCTCAGGTGATCCACCCCTCCTCGGCCTCGCAGAGTGCTGGGATTACAGGCGTGAAACACCACACCTGGCACTGTTGTTTTTCTAACATGCCCACTTTTCCTGGTGCAAAACACTACAATTTTTACAAGATTATTTAAAAAATGTTTTTTTCATCTATGGACACCTGATGTTTGGCTCCTTTCTTTTTAGCCATGAGTTCCAGCTTCCGTTCATAATGCTTTTATATCTTGTACTCATAAAAATATAGGGAAACTCTGATGTTTGCAAATTCATTAACGTCTTTTCTTTTGATTGGAAAGTCTACATTCATTAATATTTAAAGTAATTCCCGGCCAGGTGCTCTGACTCACACCTGTAATTCCAGCACTTGGGAAAGCTGAAGTGGGTGGATCCCTTGAGGCCAGGAATTCCAGACCAGCCTGGCCAACATGGCAAAACCCTGTCTCTACAATACAAATAAATTAGCCAGAGGTGGTGATGCATGCCTGTGATCCCAGCTACTTGGGAGGTGTGAGCATCACTTGAGCTCAGGAGGCAGAGATTGCAGTGGGCCAAGATTGCACCATTGTACCCAGCCTGGGCAACAGATCGAGACTCTGTCTCAAACACACAAACAAACAAATAAATAAATAAGTTCCTGATAAGAAAGGACTTGGTTTTGTCATTTTCCTTCTTTGTGTGTGTGTTTTTTTATCTTTTGCCTTCTCTGCAAATTTTATCATTTTCCTATTTGTTTTCAATATATTTTGTAGCTTTTTTCTTCTCATTTCATGCATTTCTGCATTATTTTGCTTTTAATTGCTTTTTGTAGTGAAACATTTAAATTTCTTTCTCATTTCCTTTTGTGTATACATTATTGCTCTGCTAAGTACCATGGAGATTGCCTTTACTATCCTAAGGTTGTAACACTCTAAATTTATGCCAATTTAACATCAATAGCATATAAATACAATACCTGTTTACACCCCTTTCAGTCTCATGTCATAAATTTACATCTTTATACTTTATGTATTTGAAAATGCAAACATATTTTCAGTGCATAGTTTCTTTTTTATTAGTCTCTTAAATGTGTAAAAAACACAAAATATAGAGCTCAAAAGCCAAGTCTAAAATGCTAGCTTTTAGACTAATAATTTTTAAAGGATTAATGTCTTCAATTATATAGAAGACAAAAATTGGAGTTCACAATTATTGTACAATAATATTAGCATTTACAAGCTGGGCACGGTGGCTTATGCCTGTAATCCCAGCACTTTGGGAGGCTGAGGTGCTTGGATCACCTGAGGCTGGGAGTTTGAGACCAGCCTGTCCAAAATGGAGAAACTCTGTCTCTACTAAAAACACAAAATTAGCCAGGCATGGTGGCACATGCCTGTAATCCCAGCTACTTAGGAGGCTGACGCAGGAGAATTACTTGAACCCAGGAGGTGGAGTTTGCACTGAGCTGAGATCATGCCAATGCACACCAACCTGGGCAACAAGAGTGAAACTCTGGCTGAAAAAAATATATATAGCATTTATAATTGTACAGGCATTTGTTTCTACTGAGATAGTTATTTGGGCATACGCCTTCCAGATATTGTCCAGTGTTCTTTTATTTCAACCTGAGGAACACTTCTGCATTTCTCACAGGGTACATCTAAAGGTTAAAAAAAAAAAAAAAGAACAAAACTATCTCAGTTTTTATTCATGTGAGCATGCCTTAATTTCCTCCTCACTTTTGAAAGACAGTGTTGCCAGATACTGGATTCTTGACTGTTTTTGTTTCTGAGATGGAGTCTTGCCATGTTGCCTAGGCTGGCCTTGAACTCCTGTGCTTCAACTGATTCTCCCACCTCAGATGCCTGAGTAGCTAGGACTACAGGGATGTGCCGCTGTGGCTATTTTTTTTTTTTCCAGCACTTTTTTTTTTTTTTTTTAGTAGCCATGTGTTAGCCACTTTAATAGAAAATGTGATCAAAACTCAATTACAAGAGTTCAAAAAGACATAGAAAAACCAGTGAGTTTCAATTTTATTACAAGTTTTTAAATCTGGGACTAGTTTTTTCTTTTAACTTAAATGGTAACCTCAGCCCAGAGTTTTTTCACACCCAAACTAACAATTACTTTCTACATGGGAACATCAATGCAACAAACAAGTAAAATTTATAAACTCAAGCCACAGACTCATAGTTAGTAATGACGGTAAGGGGCATCGCCAAAAAGCAACTGATGCCTCAGTGAAGTTTGAAAGAAACTGTCTTCTGTGAAGGCAGAGAAATATGCAAGCAATTCTGCTTCAAAGAAATTTGCATAGAAATGGAAAATGCTAGAGCCTTTAACACAAGTGAAATTGCATAGCCTCAACACGTTCAACTAATCCACAGAGCACCAAATGTTAGATTGGAGCCAAGGTAGGATCAGGCATTGAATTTCCAGCTATGCAACTCACAGAGCACAATTTTAGGTGTGGAAACCATCTGTAGGCAAGCTCTTTTAAAAACATGAATTTTATACACCGTAAATTCTAAAACAGACACTTCTTCATTACTGTTTGAATTTCTTTCAAAGTCACTCACAGCAACAATTGCGACTCTTTTCTCAGCCTTGGCAGCCCCTTTCACAGTTCTCTAACCTGTGCACTGCGTCACACCAGTTTATAGAATGACTTCTGATGTTAAATCTAGTCATGGCCTAAGTGGCATGGGGCAGCTCCTCCCCGGGCACTTCTCATCTCCTTGGCATGGGAGGCTTCCTAGTCACCTCGCCTCTGTGGCTCCCTTCACCGCCTCCAGAGCTCTTGGCATCGGCCCCCCATGGCTGGGCCCCACAGAGGAGGCCACGTTTGGAAGCACTATTCCTACAGCTCCCTCTGCTGGAGACCAAAGTGACAGTCTGTTGCAAACACTTGTAGAAACATTACTTAACACATTCATTTTTGTACACATTTAGTTAATTTAGAACCTGGGACTTTTACAATCGATTCCCCAAACGCCTTTATGGAGAGTGACGGACTACACACCAATGCTGAAGGAGCGCAGCTTCTCTCTCTAGGAAGAAGAGGGTTAGCAGACATAATTGTGTGCGTCAAGAGAAATTTGTAATCAAAAAATTAAAGATGAATGACCCAAAAACCCGTATTTTATTGACACTTTTTCCCACAGAGAATCTTAGAAAGATGTCACGTTTTCTTTTAATGAATGAGAGGAGCCCACTTGTATCCTGAATCATTGTTTGCGAAAAGCAACAGATACAATTGACAGTCACACGTTTTAAAATAACAGCCACTCCTTTCAGCCCACACCTCCACACCCTCATCTGCCTCCCTAAGGCTGTCAGTTCCGTCAAGTCACCCTCTTCTACTCTGGTATTACCACGAGAATTGAAATTTTCAAGCAGAAAAAAAAAAAGAAGTTACAAATAAGTGAGTGGGGAACCAAGGGAAGCCCTTTGACTATGATTTCCATTTTCTGTTCAAGCCACACTGCAGAGATACAAGGATAAACCACCATTTTGGTTCTCAAGTTTTATTCAAGAACACATACAAAATATTCCAGATAAATGAAATTTAATCCTCGTCTTCCTCCTCTTCTTCGTCCTGGTTAATCTGGAAGTAATGTAATTCGTAACTCTCTTTGCTGTTAGCAACTACGCGCAACCAATCACGTAGATTATTCTCCTTCAAATATTTTTTTGGTGAGATATTTCAAATACCTTTTGGAGAAAGGCACCTCAGACGTCACGGTGATCTTGCTCTTGCTCCGTTCGATGGTCAGCACCCCTCCACCAAAGTTCCTGGCTTTTCCGTTCAGTTTGATCCTTTCTTGCAAAAACTGCTCAAAATTGGCAGCATC
>CAUYQU010042993.1:0-10637 GCA_963574635.1 Cheracebus regulus | reverse complement strand
GGGGGGGGGGGGGGGGGGGGGGGGGGGGGGGGGGGGGGGGGGGGGGGGGGGGGGGGGGGGGGGGGGGGGGGGGGGGGGGGGGGGGGTGGGGGGGGGGTGTGGGGGGGGGGGTGGGGGGGGGGGGGGGGGGGGGGGGGGGGGTTGGGGGCGGGTGGATGGCGGGTCGAAGGAGATGGAGACACACCACACACCCACCCCCCCACCCCCCCCCACCACCCCCCAACCAAAAACCAACACACACCCCCAGCCTCAGACACATAGCCCCAGCATATACAGCCCCAGACACACGGCCCCTGACACACAGCCCCAGCATACACACCCCCGACACGGCCCCAGCGCACACACCACTGCCTTTCACTTGCTCTACTCCACAGACAGGAAGGAGTAACTTAAAAACACAGGTCAACTGAGGAGAAAAGCAAAACCACAAGCAGTTCTCCCAAGGCAAATGAAACTGACAAATTCTAGACAGACAGATCCGAAGAGAGAGAACAAGGAAGGACAGGTCACCAATACCCAGAACAAGAGAGGGGACCTCACTTCCCTGACGCCCCAAAGGGAAGAAGACATAAAAGTATACACCGACATCACTCATGAACGTGGACCAAAGATTTCTTAATAAAATAGCAAACCAAGCCCAACAAGACATAAAGAGTAGAATTGGTTTAACATTTGAAAATCAATTTAACTCTACTGTTTTGGGGTCTAATTTGCTTAGCTTTCTTTTAGTTTTCTGCAGTGGAAACGGTACACCATGAAATTTAAAACTCTCAGTGAACCAGGAATAGAAAGAAACCTCCTCAGCCTGATAGAAGGCGCCTGTGAGACACCAACAGGAAGACTGCCGTTAATGGCGCTAAGCTGAACCCTCCCCTCTGAGAGCAGGAAGCAGCCAGGGATCCTTGTTCTCACCACTGACGGTCAACACTGAAAGGAAGCAACCAGTCAAGAAAAAGAAATAAAACACATCCAGATGAAAAAGGAAGTAAAAATATTTTTATTTGCAGGTGACATGATTATCTATGTGGAAAGTCCGGTGAAACCCACAAAAGAAAAGCTACCATAACTAATAAACGGTTCAGGACGTCACCAGATGTAAGAGCAATGTACAAAAACCAACTGTGTTTCTACATGACCTCGGTTAGGCAGAGATGTTTCAGATAGAAGTACAAAAGCATAACCCATAAAAGAAAAATCATGACAAACAGAATTCAAGAATTTCTGCTTTTTGAAATACACTGATCAGAGGATGAAAAGATAAATCACCACTAGGTTTTGCAAATCATGTACCTAATAAAGCACTTCTACTGAGAAAATATTTTAAAAATCCAAATAACAACTTTTTTTCTTCTGAGGCAGGATCTTACTTGTATGTCACCCGGGATGGAGCGCAGTGGCACCATCACAACCCCACCACCTTGACCTCTGGGCTCAAGCAGTCCTCCCACCTCAACCTCTCAAGTAGCTGGAACTACAGGCATGCACCACCACGCCCGGCTACTTGTTTTATTTTTTGTAGAGACAAAGTTTCAACAAGTTGCCCAGGCCGGTCTTGAACTCCAGGACTGAAGCCTCTCAAAGTACTGGGACTACAGGTGTGAGCCACTGCATCCAGAGAACGACGTTTTTAACGTGCAAAAGATATGAACAGACACATCACCAAAGATATGCTTGTGACAAGTACACAACGTGTTCCACCATCGCCCATTAGCCAAATGCAAACTTAAACTGCTAAGATATGACTCCACATCTAACAATGTGTCTAACATTGAAAAACTGCCCAGACCAAGTGTCGGTGAAGACGTGGAGCAACTGGAAAGCTCAGGCACAGCTTCTGGAAATGCAGAATGGTACACCCACTCTGGAAAACATTTTGGCAATTTCTTAAAAAGTTCAACATGTATCAACAATACAGCCCTGACATTACACTGCTGTGTATTTACCCAAGAAAAATCAAGGCAAACATGTGTACAAAGACTTGTACACAAATGTTCACAGCAGCTCTGTGTGCAATAGCCTAAAAACGGGAACAACCCCAAAATCCGTCAACAGGTGAGTGGACGAACAAATTATCCACACCTGTAACACTACGCAGCAGTAAGAATGGTGAGACTAGTGTTACACGCAACACCGTGAATAACACACTAAAAAGCATCATGGTGAGTAAAAAAAGCCAGGCCAAAAAAAGAGTATATATGTACAGTTTTGTGTACAGAAAACGCTAGAAAATAACGAATCTATAGCAACAGAACACCAATCAGCAGTTTCCTGGAATAGGAACAGGAAAGTAGGGTGAAGGGTCACTGGGGGGAGGAGGGGAACCCTGGTGCCAATGCACGTGCTGACTGCCTTGACTGGCGAGGTAGACACGCTGTGTGCCGTACATACACACATACATGACACATGCCGAAACATTTAAAACATGCAGCCTGTATATCTCACCTTTATCTCAACAGAACTGTTAAAAAAATTTAAATAATAAATCTGTGAGGAAAAACACAGATGAAAGGAAGTAAAGGGAAATCCATGAAATAGAAAACAGATGGCTCCACTGCTAAATTACATCAAACACTTAAAGACGAAATCACAACAAGCTTATAAAAAGTCTTTCATTAGATAGAGGAGAAGAGTTCCCAGCCCAATTCTTGAGGTTAGCACAACACTAACCAAAGAAGGGTATGAAGACCAAATCAAAGAAAGAGATCACTCATTAGCATAGACACAAAAAATCCTCAAGAAAATACTAGCAAATCGATTCTGGCAAAACATAATAAAGATAATACATCATAACCAGGTGGGATTCATCCCAGGAATGCAAGGTTGGTGGAACATTAAAAAAATCAATCACTGTAGTAAACCACATTAGCAGAATAGGGAACACTGGACCACCCACAAAATTGTAGAAATGACAACTACAAAACACCTGCATCTAACATGAGACTTGACAGTGTTTTCTTGCTAAGATCAGGAACGAGGTGCGAGGTCTGCTCTCTGCACGGTTTTACAGCATTTTACCGGAGATCCTAGTTAACGCAAGAAAGCTAGGAAAATTAATAAAAGGCATAAAGATCAAAAAGGAAAAACCAACAGAAGATACAAAACTTCAGTTAGCCAGGAAGAATAAGCTCAAGAGATCCACTGTACAACATGGTGATTATACAGTTAACAATTATTATGTTCTTGAAAAATGCAGTGGATGTTAAGTGTTTTCACCAAAAAACTATGATGCAGTACATGTGTTAATTAGCTAGAGGTGGTCATTCCGTGACGCACGTGCACTTCAAACGATCATGCTGTACATGACAAACACAGTTTTGTCTGTCAACTTAAAATATTAAACATGAAAAACAGGAAGAACTAAACCTCCTGTTCTCCAACGCCATCCTATAAAGGCAGAAGGCTCTAAAGGCCTCACCGCCGCACAACCCTGGCAGGGCCACAGGTCTTCTGGGTCTCTCCCCAACCTCCTCCTCTCCAGCTGCACCCTGTGCTTGGTTCTAATCCACCACATTGACACAACCTTCTTCAAATGCAGCATACCCCTTACTGCCCAAGGCCTTCCCACCAGGCCTGGAAGGGGCACTCTGACCCTGGGCACCACCTGGCTTGCTCCCTTGCATCCCCCAGGAGCTGCTCATCACTTCTGAGACGCCTCCCTTAATGCACCTGCCCATCCCAGCCACTCTATCAACTCATTCCTTCCTCCTAACACTTTCTGATACCTGACATTACATCACACATGTCCTTGGATACCTGTTGACTGTATGTCTCGGCCAGAGTGTAAACACTATGAGGCAGAAATTTCCTCCACATGGTTCACATCCACATCCAACACCTAAGCGGTGCCTGACCAAAGGTGTATGCTAAGGACTGGGCACGATGGCTCATGCCTGTAATCCCAATGCTTAGGGAGGCTGAGGCAGGATCACTTGAACCCGGGAGTTTGTGACCAGCCTGGGCAACGGAACAAGACCCTGTCTTACAAAAACAATGAAAAAATTAGCTGGGTGCAGTGATGCATGCCTGGAGTCCTAGCTACTTGGGAGGTAGAGATGGGAGGATCACTTGGGCCCAGGAGTTTGAGGCTGCAGTGAGCTACGATCACGCCACTGCACTCCAACCTAGATGACAGAGCAAGATCTTGTCTTAAAAAACAAAAGCCAAACCAACAACAGGCTGAGCGCGATGGCTTACGCCTGTAATCCACCCACCTCGGGAGGCCGAGGCGGGTGGGTCTCCTGAGGTCACGAGTTTGAAACCAGCCTGGTCAACATGGTGAAACCTCACCACTAAAAATACAAAAATTAGCTGGGCGAGGTGGCAGGTGCCTGTAATCCCAGCTACTTGGGAGGCTGAGGCAGGAGAATTCACTTGAACTCAGGAGGCAGAGGTTGCCGTGAGCCAAGATCAAGCCATTGCACTCCAGCCTGGGCTACAAGAGCAAAATTCCATCTTAAAAAAAAAAAAAATGCCACTTGCCAGGCATGGTGGCTCACACCTATAATCCTAGCACTTCGGGAGGCTGAGGTGGACAGATCATGAGGTGAGGAGCAGAGTCCCCTGCCACCCGCCCCCACTCACTCTGACAGCCTCTGCTACCTTTACACACTCAGAGACATGCCTCCTCCAGGGCACAATGTGCAGACCAGCGGGGGCCAGAACATGTGCCTTAAGGACACTGAGGAGCCTCATGGGGCCCCCCTTAGGCTCCCAGCCCCACTCCACCACACAGCCTTTGGCAAGTGACTAACCTTCGCACACCTCACTTTTCTGTAAGATGGGAATAATTACAGTATCCACTTTCTAGGGCTACTGTGAAGGTTACACAATCCACCGAAAGCACTAGGGACTGTGCTCAGCAAATACTAAGAGCCCCCAAGGGTTGCTGTGGTGGTTCTGATCATTGTTTCACACTGAGAGCTAGTCAAAGTGGACAAAGGTTGAAGGTCAAGCCGCCAACTTGGAAGTGAAGGGGGTTCACATGAGGAGAGCTGAGAGAGGGCAGCTGGGCCTCACAGGCCTGATGACCCAGAAGCAACTGCCCAAGCCCCAGAGACCCTGGCCACCTGTGCTCTGCTCTGCCCGCACCCCTCCCTAAGCCCCAGAGACCCTGGCCACCTGTGCTCTGCTCTGCCCGCACCCCTCCCTAAGCCCCAGAGACCCTGGTCAACTGTGCTCTGCTCTGCCCGCACCCCTCCTGGAGTGAGCACAGCCCATGCACTTCAGGCTCTGGGTCCAGGGAGAGGTACAAAGCAGCAAGGATGACAGAACCCGGGTGGCCAAGAGAACAGCATGGAGCCTCAGGGGTTGGTGCCCTTGGTCACGTGTTCTACATCAGAGGAGGGTGCTACAAGGCTGGCTCGCCACAGCCACCTTAGGGTCTCCTTTTTTTTTTTTTGCAGACAGAATCTCACTGTGTCACCCAGGCTGGAGTGCAATGGCACAATCTCAGCTCACTGCAGCCTCTACCTCCTGGGTTCAAGTGATTCTCCGGCCTCAGCCTCCCAAGTAGCTGGGATTACAGACACCTGGCATCATGCCCAGCTAATTTTTGTATTTTTAGCAGAGTTGAGGTTTTGCCATGTTGGCCAGGCTGGTTTCAAACTCCTGACCTCAGGCCATCTGCCTGCCTCGGGCTCCCAAAGTGCTGGGATTACAGGCATGCGCCACCATGCCCAGCTGGGTCTACTTTTAAGATCAGTCTGAGGTGGGCACATTAGCTCACTTGTCGTCCCAGCACTCTGGGAGGCCAAGGCAGGGGGATCACGTGGACCCCAGAGTTCAAGGCTGCAGTGAGTCGTGATCACTCCACTGCACTCAGCCAGGGCGAGCCAGATTGTTTCCAATAAAAGAAAAAGATCTACAGTGCACCCTGCAGAAGACATGCAGGGCCACCATGGGACCTCCCCAGCCACTGAGCCCACCTGGGAGGGCTTCTCTAACTTGCAGCCAAGAGGCTGGTCTATACCACACAATTCTGCAACTGTCAGTCAGTACCAGATATTCCCCATGCCCTCACCCAGTCCAGAACATTCTACCTAAGTGAAGGTAGGAAGCCTCCAAAAGCCGCATCTAGGAGGAAGACGGGTGGAGAGCCAGGACACAAACAAGTGGCCCTGGGCCGTGAGAAGGCCGAGGAGGCAGAGAAGGTGGAGGAGGCCCAAGAAGGTGGAGAAAGGCAAAGAAGGGCCGAGAAGGCAGAGAAGGCTGTGTCCTCACCATTTCCTAGGCCAGAGCTTGACCCCCAAGGCTCCTGAGTGGGCCCTGCCACACATCTGACACTGCACATGGCACACAAGGACTGCTGGCAGGCTGAAATTACACACAACACCTAACCAAATGCACAATGCAAGTTATAGTTCAACTACACAGCAGTTGAGTGCCTTGTTTTTATTTTCTACCTCAATTTACCTCACTAGCATTAACCCAGAGTTCAAGTCATCCACACAGGAAGGGTGGATCTCCAGCAGTCAGTGCACAGCAGGCTCCGTTTCAGAAGCAATGGCACACACAACCCAAAACAAAGAGCACACAGAATACACTCATCCTGGGCATCTCTGACTCTGTTGGTGCTTCTGAAAATCTGCCTTTGAAAACAAGGAAGACTAGGTCGGGCGCAGTGGCTCACACTACTTTGGGAGGCCGAGGCAGGTGGATCACCTGAGGTCAGGAGTTCAAGACCAGCCTGGCCAACATGGTAAAACCTCGTCTCTACTAAAAATACAAAAACAGCCTGGTGGTGGTGGCACGTGCCTGTAATCCCAGCTACTCAGGAGGCTGAGGCAGGAGAATCGCTTGAACCTGGGAGGTGGAGGTCGCAGTGAAGCCAAGATCTCTCCATCGCACTCCAGTCTGGGCAACAAGAGTGAAACTCCGTCTCAAAAAAAAAAAAAAAAAAAAAAAAAAGATGACTCGCCAGGTGCAGTGGCACATGCCTGTCACCCCAGCCACTCAGGAGGCTGAGGCAGGAAGATCTAGAACACAGTTCAAATACATCCTGAGTAAGACCTCCTCTCTTAAAAAAAAAAGAGGATGACAGAACAAATCTGAAGAAATTAGAAAGCTATCTGGCTCCACAGTTCTGCCTAAAAACTCTTTCACACCACAAGTCCAAATTCCTAAAAGCTATGAAAACCATTTTTTCTTAACTCATTTGACAGCAAATCTATCATAACCTCATTTGGGATAAAACCTGACATGAACTGAGACAGGGCTAATTACAGACTTTAATTATCCCACAGTGAGAATATTTATTCATTTAATTACAGAAATACTAATGTCTTCAATTACAGAATACTTTCCCAACTCCTCTGGGAGTATCCCATGATATACAGGGTTATATGCTGCAATGGTCATTCTGAAACCTGAAAAATTCTGACACTGCAAACATCTGTACTCAAGCGTTCGATTACGGGCCATCGCCATGTTTACATAAGACAGCCTAATTCCCACAGCCTATGTTCTCAGGTTGCTGTCCAGACAAAACTTATTTAAATATGTTTATATAAATTAAAATCATTCAGTTTTCACACCCTGTTTCAGTTCAAAGAGCCTTCAAAGTACTCAGGAGGCTTTACAAGCCACCTGTTAAGTTTACAAGCAGGAAATCTACAGCTCCTAATTGCATTGGTTATTTTTATCTCCTGACTCGCCTAGATAGCAAAGGGAAACAAGTTCTTTTGCACAACCTCAGCGGCCGCCCACGTTTCCTTGTTCTTCTTCCTGGGTGCTAAGTGACCCATAAGCTTCTTTCTTTACATGAATCTTCTCCAGGCCCCAGTGAGGGTGCATTCTCCATCCCTCCCACCCCATCCACGCCATCGTCTGCTTGGCCCCTTCCCGGAGGTCACCCTGTCTGTACCACCCCCAAGGATCTGTCCCCATGCCGCCTCGTCTCTCCACCCCAGAGCACAAGTCTGAAGTTCCAGAAACCAAGTCCTGTGCACTACAGATCTCTTAAACAATGAAGATTACCACCTAGTATTTCCATAATAAATGAGTTGATCTGGGGGAAATCTGTCTTTTAACAGATGTGAAAGAATATCACACTTCGGCCCCCACCTCTGAAAGAAGAGCTTAGAACTTTCTTACCAAATCATACCCAAAATCTGTTTGGTCTTGACCACAATGGAGACAAAGTGTGTGATAATGCTACAGTCAAAATGTCTCTGCAAGCCTTCTGTGATAATCAGATTTTGGGACAGTTTCCTCTCCGGTCACAGGGCAGCCACCTGGACAGGCTAACCCTCCAGCCCTAAGAGGTACCACGGAGCGGGTGAGGGCTTCTGCAGCGCTTCACTCCCTCTCCCTGTGCCAACACAGCAGAACACACTTACGTTTCAGCACTGAAGTCAACTGTGTTTAGCCAATAAACTTCACAGCCAGTGAAACGTGACACACTCCCAGGCACCACTGGACAAAAAAGTAAGGAAGATCCGCAAGAGAGAATGGGACCCACTGACACTGGTGATCCATTTTTCCGTGTGATGGACGGAGAGGACATTCAGAAAGCTAGAAATGGCATGCAGAAATGAAACTGACTAGAGACTGGCTCAAGAGTACCTAAGGTGAGCGACCTGTTGAAAGTTCAATGTAGGTCGCAACTACTAGCTCTGCTTCCTGTACTACACATGCAATCACACAAGCAGATGTTCACCGGGAAGAGAAACACTGAGGTGCTAAGGGGAACCGGAACCACGAAACCCAGCCCTGTCAACCCTCAGCAACCCACCCCTAGGCTACGACCGCAACTACCTGCTACGCGTGTGCAACTACCAACTCTGAAGTTTCCTGTACTCTAGAAGAACCAGCCCTGTCCCTGCCTGCCCGATAACCCTAGATGTCAGACAAAAGGCCAAGGCTTAAGCCCACCTCCCGCACTGCTCACCTCCTGACTCCAGCTGTCGGCCTTCTAGGCACCCTCTCTCAGCCTCCGCTATGGCCCCCACCCAAGCTCCCTGCCTGCCACTACCCTCACTGTAACATCTTCCCCCACCCACCCTGAGGGAGGTCCCCGAGCCCCAGGCCTTGCTCCAACTTGACCCTACTCCTAGGACAAGAAGTAGCCGACCCGAACCCAGCCTCGCCCTCCGCAATCACCGCCAGCAGGCACTGACCCACGCCCCACTGTGACCCTCGCCTGGACCTGACCCGCGCCAGCGGCAAAGACCCTCCCCTGGCCGACCCTGACCCACGACCCCCGCTGGAACCCTCCACAGCTCCGACCCACGCCCTTCCACTCCGGGCTGACGCTGCCCGCAGCGTTCGGGAGACGACACTCCGCGGCCTCACCTTCGGCCAGAACCCGTCGCACCCGCAGGCGCAGCTCGCCCAGTTCCACCGTCTGCCCCACGAAGTCACTGTGGTCGCGGCCGGAAGCGCCGCCCAAGGAGCCGGGGCCCGCCAAGAAGTCGAGCGCCGACTGCAGCAGCGACATGGCAGTGGCAGCGCCGCACCCCGCGGCAGCCGGAGTGGTCGAGCTCGGGCTCCCGCTGCCTCGCCCTCCGGGTCCGCTCAGCAACAGCCGGCCGCGAGCGGCACCATCTTCCGCCCCGACACCGTGACGTAGGCGCGCATGGGGGCGCGCCGCGACAGGAGGCGTCGCGGCCCAGCCCCATCCCCTCCGCTGCGGCCTCACTTCCTGGCTGCGCGCGCAGACGCAGAGGTCTGATGGAGACAGCGCGTGCGCGGCGTCGCCGGTCTCGTGACGAACTTCCCGCCGTCAAGCGCCCGGCGGGCCTGACTCAAGCGGAGGCGCGCGGAGCAGTTGCCGTGGCGATTCCCGCCCAGGTAGTTCGGCGCCGCATCCCAGCTCCCGGTACCGTTCCCCACATGGTCTGTTTTGCGGGAGGCTCCTCTCAGCTGTGCGGAGACAGCTTCACCATCCTCTGGGTGGAGTGCACCTCCCGCTTGCTGTTAGCAATGGGAGAAAAATGGGTTCGCGCATTCCTCTCAGTTGGCTAAGGAGCACGGAGTTAGCGTCCGTTAAGCCTTCAATAAATACTTGGTTTTTGTCTCCTGGAGGTCGGAGTTTCCTGTGACGCTTAGCGAGTAAGGTTGGCAGCCCCCTCCCTGCAGCCGGGCGGCAGCTTGCAGGTGAAAGGCTGCTGCACTCCCCTGTCTTCCGAGCAGAGGGCCACAGTCTGGGCTGGGACGGCGACCAGCCATGGGAGCCGGGGATAGAAAACCTTCGTTCTGGGCAACCGCCCCCTGCGGAGGCTACCCTGTCACCCTTAAGGTTCGTTCTCACCCTCACCTTTTCCAAGACAAAAAGCAGGTCCTCTTGAACCACTTAGAAGGGTTCATAGTGCCCAACATGAAAAGGTCACTTTCCTTATAGGGTAATAAGGGAATGGCTCACAGAAAATGCATTTTTAGTTTTTGACCCACGCAGTATTTGGGGGTCGGGGGTGGATAGCAGGACGTGAATTAGTTGCTGTCATTTAAAGACTGATGCCCGGCGCGGTGGCTCACGCCTGTGATCTCAGCTACTCGGAGGCTGAGGCAGGAGAATCGCTTGAACCCGGGAGTTGGAGGTTGCAGTCATTGAGCCAAGACTGAGATCACACCACTGCACTCCAGCCTCGGCAACAGTGAGACTCCGCCTCAAAAAAAAAAAAAAAAAAAAAAAAAAAAAA